>SNQN01000685.1:44826-69425 GCA_008642245.1 Bassia scoparia
TGCCTGTGATCAACTCCTGTATTGTGACTCCATGGTACACGGACCCTTACGAACACACGTTGTTCCTTGTGCATCTGCAGACCTTTGCAGCTGGTTAAAGTCTCCGTCTGGCAGGTCTGTCCGAAAGCATGACGAACAAACGCAACAGACAGACCTGAAACAGTTGCGGCAGGAAGAAAGCGATCCTCCATTGCATCGAAAGGCGTGGCTCAGTGTTACTCAACTGCCATTGTACACCAGTGCATGATACAGATTGGCCACAGCTCCCAAGGTTTCCCCACCCGGCAGCTGCCCCCCGTTTGCCTGGGCACAAACCTTGGCAGAGAAGATACGACTCATACCAGTACGATAGATACAAAAGGGCCCAGGGAAAACCTGCATGTAACCGTGTCAGAAAGAATGTAGCAGGGGAGCCTGCTACTGCAGACAGTACACTGCAGGCGCAGTAACGAGACTGATCGTGGAAGAGGCTAGTTCGCGGCCAGTGAGGTTCACAGCGGTGCCTAAGACGAGACGAGCAAAGACTGCCCCAGAAACAGAGCCGATCCTGCATTGCAATGTCGGTAAGTGAGGTCGAGGTTGTCACGGATGACAGGAAGGAGGTGTCCAGCAGCAAATGTGGCTAGGAAACCATGAAAAGAATTGAAACCAACTTAGATGAAATGCCCTGATATGAGCTTTGCCAGTGAATAAGAGTGGAATATTGTTGCCTGTTCTCTGCATTCAACCTGGTAGACCAACTTTTTCGGCTCCACTCAACGTCATCTCCATTTGTTGACCATGATCACTCTTCTTTTTTTTCCTTTGGCTAATGGAAGTATAGATACTCGTCATGTGAAGTTAAGTATGATATAGGTTCACCCAAAGCAAGTTAATCTAGGTGGGAAAAGTCAACATCAGTTGAGGCAGTTGTAGTACGTATACTCGTATAATCCCTTGGAGAAATTCTATCTTCTTCTTAGATTGTCATCATATTCAAAGTATGGTACTCCGTAAAATACAATAATATGTATTGTAATGTATTACTCACCATAACATGTGGGATGAATTTAATGTAAATTGAAAAAATAATTGTTAATTAATTTCCACAACTAACCGCATTAGGTTCCGGCTGAAAGCGATAGCCGGCTAGCCAGTTATCAAAGATCAATTATATTATGTATTTATGTATGACAATTTAAGCCAAATATAGGAAGTAAGAATAATTTTCGATAAAGCAAGTTACGGAGTATGGAGTACGGTGTACGGTGTACTAATTTCACCTCCTTTTTCTTCTTTTCGTCACTTTCATAAAGCTAAACACCAAAATAACACTCTATTAGCCTTCAGCTACTTGTACTACGTATGTTCTTTTTGTTTCTTTCTTTGTTTTTCCAAAGTTAAGTTATATACTCCTGTTTCAAGGGTATCGAAAACCTAGGATCTAAAAAACATGGGAAATCCAAAGACGCGTATGTCAGTTCTTGATTGATTCGCTTCGGTAAATTTCGCGGAAACAGGTTTTGAGCGTGCATCAGCTGCCTGAAGCGAAGAAAGAAGCAGTCCAAGGCCCAGAGGTTTACACCTGGGACCACCTCGATACTTAGTCAGCAAAGGAGGAAGAGAGAAAAAGTAAGAGAAGAGGTGTTTTGAGAGAGAGTGTGTACGATGTCTGAAATCACCCAAAAATTGGTCCCTGATTCTGTGGTCCTCTAATCCTTTTTATAGGCAATTATAGAGGGCAATGATCGTAATTAGCCACCATCCAGAAGGATCTAGAAGTATCTCCTACAGAATTTTCTGTTAGGGCTGCTTCTCCAAGAAGCTCTTCTGTTGATGGTCAACGCAATCAATAATGGCCTTTTTCGTAATTAGATCATTAGGCCTGGCCCAGTTTGGGTGGGTCCGGAACAGCATGTCCCCGCTCGATTTCTTTAATTATTCTTAAAGTGTTCGAGCGGATATAAAAAGCTGATTCTCGCAAAATGCTTAGCATTCCTTAGGGTAATAGAAGAAATCCTTCATCTAGGATTTTAGCCCTGCCTAAGGAATTGATAAGCAATTTAATTCTCACAACGTCGACCAAACTTGCCTCAATCTGTTCGTTTTGTGAACATGGGCGAATTAGCCTATGGGCGTTCATAGGTAAGAAAACACAATATGCCTAAAATTGGCGATCCGAGAAGTGGATAAAAAGAACCCATGGGCGATTACCGCCCATGGAAGTTATAAGCCAAAACTTATTCGAAAAACCCATGGGGGATTAGCCCATGGCGTTTATAACCAAAAATCCATGTTCGAAACATGGCGATTCCGAGAACTGGACATTGTGTAACCCATGCGATTAAGCTCCATCTGGGTCGTTTATCAGGCCTAAAACATATTATAGTCTGAACCCAAGGGCGCTGAACTGCTATGGCGTTCAGAAGCCAAAGTCTATAATTAAGAAACATGGCGGTCCCGGAATTAGGCAGAATGAACCCATGGGTGGTTTGGTTACAAGCCTATGCGTTCAGGAGCAAAAAAGTCCATTTTTGGAAAACATTGGCGGTCCGAGAATTAGGCCAGAATTGAACCATGGCGGTTACAGCCTATGGCGTTCCAGGAGCAAAAAAGTCCTGTTTGGAAAACATGGCGGTTCCGAGAATTGGGACCAAAAGAACGCAATATTTGGTGTTCTTTATAGCCATGGCGTTTTAAGAGCTAAGCCATGTTGGAAAACATGGCGGTCGCGAGAATTGGGACCAAAGTGAACTCCATGGGCGATTATAGCCCATGGCGTTTAATGAGCTAAAAAGTTCCATGTTTGGAAAACTGGCGTCCAAGAATTGGACCAAATCAACCCATGGCGGTTATTTAGGCGCCATGGCGTCTAGTTGCCTAAATTATTCGTCCATGTTTTGGAAAAACAGGGCGGTCCGAGATTATTTTGGATTCCAAAGTTGAACCATTGGGCGGTTATAAGTTGCCCATGGCGTTCTTAGTGGCTGAAAAGTTCCGATGTTTTTGCCAATTTGGCGGTTCTCTGAATATCTGTTGAACCAAAGTTCCTTTATTTCTTAGCCCTCCAAATGGTTTATTTAGCGGTATATATATTTCCTAAATCCCTAAGAAAAATGGGCGGGTCCGAGAATTGGACCTTAAAATCCTTGGTCTTAGCCCCAAGGCGTTTAGGGGGAAATTTTTTCCTATCCCAAGAAAATGGGCGGTTCCTGAGAATTGGACCTAAAATCCTTGGTTTTAGGCCCAAGGCGTTTAGGTGGAAGTTCCTATCCCTCAGAAACTTTGGCGGTCCGAGAATTGGACCAAAAATCCTGGTCTTAGCCCCAAGGGCGTTTAGGGGAAATTTCCCATCCCCGGAAAATGGACGGTCCGAGAATTGGACCATCAAAATATCCTTGGTCTTAGCCCCAAGGCATTTAGGGGAAATTTCCTATCCCAAGAAAATGGCGGTCCGAGAATTGGATCCAAAAATCTTGGAATTAGCCCCAAGGCATTTAGGGTGAAATATCTACACCCAGAAAATGGCGGTCCGAGAATTGGCCCCATATAAATCCTTGTCCCTTAGCTCAAGTGGCGTTTAAGGAAAATCACAGACTTCTCCTAGAGTGCTAAGGCGGTGGACATTTGTCCTGACTATTGAGGCAGTTAAATTCATGGATTTAATGTCATGGTCTACTGGCGTCACAGGCAGATTTTTAATAGCTGTTTATACCAAAACTCTGGCAAGTATACTACTAGTATGATACATTAATCGCGTACAACAGTGGCATGTATTAATACCCCTTAGTGGGCTTTCAATGCTCAAGCCATAGGAACAGTCACTATCTTTATAATAAGTGAGTGTCCTCACTCATCTCCACATTCACGCACACTTTAGAGAGAGAAAAATTTCCAAATTCACATTGCTTCCTCCAAAAATCTCAATTGCCAATCTCATTTCCCAAACTTCAAGTGTTTCCATAGCGCGCTACCAGAGGAAGGCGTTCAGGCGAAAAGTACCTTTATTCACCAATCTTGCGGTCCGAGAACTCACTCCAAACCTTTTCACTTAAGGTACAGTACCTCTAAACTTCCTTGTTTAATAATGTCTAAAAGTCGACCCAGAAATCTTAGCTCGCCTATATCTTAGTAATCATAGATTTAGAAATAGAAGATGAATCTCCTTTCAATACACCTGTAAAGTGGTGTCGGCTAGGTGTAGTTCATACTTATATAGTGGACTCATTATATGTTAAATAACTGATCAACTCCAATATCGCCTAATGCCCACTCCTTATTCGCCGTCTTGTAGATAGCTCCCAGTATCTATGTGGCTCATTTATACCAGCGATATTTGTCTATTAACCGCCGGGGTTGAAGATTGAGGAACACCTTTATATTGAGCAATTATATGGTAGGATACAATTGTGCTATGCTTGCCGTCCATGAAATATGGTCATTTTGTAACTAATACCAATATAAATCCTTTATCTCCTCTCAGGTAGCCGTTGTCAAGATGGTGAGAGTTACCTTCACTGACGATCTCTGAGTCTTGACGCCGAGTCGCCCAGTGACTGATGCGTCCACATTCAACGTCCTGGGGGGTGCAGGTGTATAATCCTAGTCTTAATCATTTTATAGAATTTGGTTAGGTCAGGAATGTAACATATGGCGGCAGTTAACTTACCGTTATTCTGCTCTTCCCCATTGAATACTCTATCTCAATATTTCCAGGGACTGAAAGGTCGGTTAACGAACCCTTCCCCTTGGTGTATATTGCTGTATATTATGATTCGTCATCTATGAGTTAGGCATTCGATTTCCCTTCTTCCTTTAGAGTTATTAACGAGTATTTAGAGTTAACCCTTGGCGATGTTAATCCAAATCAGTCATTCCCAATCTTATTCCTTCATCTGCCTTTGTGCTATTTATTCTTAAGGTCTGCTGTCTCTCCTTTACCTTTGGAGAACATTGTTTACTTTGTTATATCAAAAAGATTTCGGGCCTGGTTGGTTGTGATTTCTGGACCAGAATATCATTTATATTAGTTCTTCAGAGATGTCTCCACTTCACAAGTGGTTTTAGGTGGCAAGTTTGTGTTTATTCACCAACTTGCGTAAGAGTGGAATTATCCCAACGTAAGTCCTAGTAGCTCGGGTTCCATCCCAACTTTCTTCTATAGAACAAGATTCCCTCAATGTCCAAGGGAAGAGCTGTAATGGCCTTGTATGTTGTATCATATTAAAATTGTTGAAGCTGGGGCTGATGACTGTTGGTTCCTTGTCGGGAGGGGGTGGGTTTCCAAGTAATAACACTAAAAAGGGAATTTTTCCTGTCTTATGTGGGTCTTAGCTCAGGCGTATATTCTAGGGGTATTGAGCTTGACCTTCTCTTACAGTCGCTCTTTTAGTGTTTGTGTCTTGTTTCTTAACTTGTTTCTTATTACAGCTTTATATTAGGGCGAGATTATCCCCTCAAATGGAGTCTTCTATCCGTAATCTGAGATTGACATGTGCCCGTCGATGATGTAATGGACTGCCCTGTCTTCGAGGTAAGACTATTCCAGATCCCCTCCTCCTTCAGTATTAGTCATTCTAATTTTCTTTCAAATTCTTTATTTTTGCCTCATCTAATACTTTGTTGTTTACTCTTTGAGGAAAAAGAGCACAAAGAAAGACCGCCTGAATGATATAGTGCGGCGGACAACGTTGGAGGTGTGTGAGGCTGGTGTAGGAGGCCTGTACCCCGCCCATTCTTTAATGTATTGTCTTTTGTGGGACTAATAAGCTCAACCATAACCCCTTTTGGTGATATTATTATTCCAATTGAAGGATAGATTCGAGGGTTTGGGATGACGGCGACAACCTCTTTCCAAGAGGATGAGGTGAGATCGCCGAGGGGGGGCCCAGGACGGTGAAGAAACCGTCCAGAACGCCGGGAAACGACGATCATGAAACCCCTCAAGCGAAGTATTGAGTATTCTGGGATGTCCCTTCCCGAGCTTCCGACAGGGTCAAGCTCAATCCTGAGCTTGCACCGCACTCGCTGAGAATGCATTCGATGAGCGGATGCTAATAGTAATTAAAAAGGAGGGAAAGAACACTTTCTTCCCATCGAGGGACAGCTTGGTTTGAGGTAGGCGTTTAGATCTTCTCTTTTCCTTACATGTTTAAGAGCTTTTACTACTCTTTATCGCGCTTGAAGCTGTCCGCAGGCTCCATGGGATGTTGAGGCATATGCTCAGGGCATTGCTCCAAGAAGGAATCGTCAGGCGCTGAACTGGCGAAATAAAAAAGAAGGTTGGAGAATCGACGCCTGCAGTCAACAACCTAAAGACGAAGATGCCAACTGTCCTTTGCAATCCATGGAAGAGAGGGCAAAAACCGCCGAAGACGCCCTGAAGATAGGCTGAGGCGCAAAGACGGATGCTGAAAGGGACCTTGCCACTGTCCGCCAGGAGTTGGAAGACTAAAGGCTGTTGAGGCTGCACAGGCTAAACGCCAAAACTACCATCCTCAGTGGCACGCACGAAGCCCTGAGGTAAAAAAATTGGCGGGATGAAGCTTTTAAAAGCAATGTCCTCAGAAGATCTCTGAGCAACTAACAAAAATCAGTGGTTCTCGCCGCTGGGCTGACATGTGGTTCTGGCAAGAAGGATGAATCCATGCCCACCTGGTGTGAAATCTGGTCGAAGGAAAAGGCCAGGCAGCTGGAGAGGCAGGCTCCAAATCGCCCGCCAGAGCAAGGAGAGAACGGAGGTCACCGGGCAGAGAAGTGCGCAAAAGATCTTGAAACTGCCCCGTTATCGCCAGATACCGAGAAGTCTGCCGCAATTGCTGCTGCTTGAATTGAAGAAAACCAATCAGCTCGTTTTCAGCCCCAAGCCTCTGACGGATCAAAAGAGCAGGGCCGCCTCGGGTAAATACACATGATTCTCGGGGATAAGGGTCAGCTCTGAACAGATCTGCGGAGGGTTTTTTGTCGGCTTTCAGATGCTCATCCACTGGGACTAAAAAGTCAAAGGCGAACCCTAAAGCCCAGTTGGTCCAACATTAGGATTCCTACTAGTCCCGCTCCTATAGAAGTCAGGCTCATGGTTCTGCCAGCAGGGCGGAAAGAGGCCCCGCTTGCCCTTCCATGCGCCAAGAAGACCCACGCCCCTGATGCCAATACAGCCTTAATTCTTCATTCTTATTATATTTTGCATCTCTTGGTACTTGCTTTTTGTTAATACTAAGAATTTGTATCTAATGAAACACTGTGTTTGTACTATCATTTTTATTGAATTAAAATATGCTGCTTTCGCCAATTTTAAAATAAACTATGTTACTTCGCGCCAATTGTCTTTACTTCTGCTAATAACAAGTCTGGCGATAAGAGCTAGGTGCTGGTTATAACCCCAAAGGCTGTAAGAAACCAAACCAATTCTTGGGCGCCTTCAAACTAACATCAATTGTTTAAAAACCGGGCGCGTCCGAGAACTTATGAGAAGAATTAAAGTCTTTAAACCTCGATGTAATCGAACTAGGCAGGTTTGTAGCATTATCGCTCAGGACTCAACAAATTGGGCGATTTCGAAACATGTGGATTACTTTGCCATGGGTGATAGCGATAAACATATAATCGAATAGAAATGCTTAATGAAATAAACCCAAAAATGGCGGTCCGAGAAGTGTAACAAAATAAAGACACTTCAATCATAAGCAGGCCAAAAATATTCAAAGTCTAATCAAAGGGAGGCATTATCTTGTAACCAAAGTCTAATGCCCTAAACCGCCCCTCTGAATTATCTTTATTCATGTTAAAAATTTGGTTACATCAATGTTATTTATTTTCAAAACATACCTTAACAATGGCTTCATGCCCTCAGGCGTTGATGTATTCAAATATAGTAACGACGCAGATTGTTTGCATTTCAAGGCTGGGTAGTGTGCGTTCCCATCGAGATCCTCTAAGGTCGAAAAGTACTGGCCTGATAACCTCAGCTATTTTTATACGGACCTTTCCCAAATTAAGGAGTCAGCTTTCCCATTTCGTAGATCCTTACGCCGTAACTTTCCACCTTACGGAGGACCCATCTGCCGCTGGAAAATTGGGCGTGGGCGAACTCGTTGTTGAAATATCGCGTAAATCTTTGTTTATAGTTGATGGATAATGTAATAGGGCCGTCACCACGAACTTCTGTATATAATCCCAAAATCAGCTTTCTGACTCTTCATTAGCCCATTTGCTCATAATAGGGTGACCCTGGGTCGATGGAATGCCAACTTCGACAGGGAGAACCGCTCTCACTCAACCATACATAATGCAAATGGGTGTGTCCTGTGACTCTTTGGTAGTGTCTGGCGGACACCACAGACTCCAGGGAGCTCATCGACCCAGGACACTTTAGCCCTTCAAGCTTAGTTTTTATGGCCACCTAAGAATCACCTTATTTCCGCTTCAGCTTGCCATTAGTTTGTGGGGACAAACAACAGTAAAATTGAGCTTTGATGTCCAAATTGTTTCGCAATATCGTCGTGCCGAATCACTCTTCGAATTGTCGTCATTGTCAGCAATGAGCCGCGCCTTAGGGATACCGAAACGAGTAATGATGTTTCGCCAAATGAACTGCTGAATCTGCTTCTCAGAATAGTTGTCTAAGGCTCGGCCTTATCCCATTTAGTAAAAGTAGAATTGCGACAGAAGAAACTTCTTGCCCTGTAGCTTGGCGGTTAAATGGTCCCAACAAAATCCATTCCCGTTTAAATCAAATGGTAATGTAGGCATGATGCAGAAATAGACCTGTGGCTGGGAGGCCGTGGTATATCGGCGTTTTATCTGTACATTTTCATAGGTTTTCAACCAACTCCTGGCATCATTCTTTCAACGTTGGCCAATAATGCCAGAGGCGTAATGCCTTTCCCGCCAAGGTGGTCGAAACCCTGGTGGCTGCCACAAGCCCCTTGATGGATTTCCCTTAACACATAATCGCTTCCTCATCACGAGGGGTAATAACACCTCTAATAAAGGGTGAGTGTAAGATTTAATTGTATAGCTTGCCGTCATTGCCATAAACAAACCACCTAGATTGTTTTCTAACTCTTTCAGCTTGTTTTTTCATCTTGGGGTAATTCTCCCTTGTCCAAGGTATTGAATTAAATTTGACTCATTCCATGTGTTCGCCCCTGTCAAGTACCGCCATTTGTCTCAATTTGAATACTTTGGCTTCCTTCAATACTTCAAGTAATTTGTACGAGGTGCTTTCATTTTCCGCGCGAAACTCGCTAGGCGATGATATAGCATCAGCCTGTTGATTCTTCTACTGGTATGTGTTTGGATCTCAAAGTTTTTCAAATTTTAGCCCTCAGAAGCTTCTACTTTACCCAGATACAGATTTTCATGTGCGTCTCTTTGGCCTCAAACTCGTCCCCATTAACTTGGCTAACAAACTAACTGCGAATCCGGACTTAAACTGCAACACGGTTTAGCCCCTGCTGCAAGCACATTGCAGCCCAATAATAAATCTTCGTACTTTGCTTCGTTATTAGAGCAGTGAACCAAATCTCACTGGTATCTAAGGCGATCCCCCAGATCGTTTGATTAATATTCTATGCCCCACTTCCGCCTTTTGTGGAAGAAGCCTGTTCACTATGTATACTTATGTTCCCATGGATTTTCGGTTCATAGATTTGTGTGTTCGTTATTGCATCTCCGTAATAAGTCGCCAATCGCCTGGGCTTGATTTCGTTTTCCCGAGGTTCGTAAACTGAAGGCCATAATCAGCCATATCTCTCTTTGGTCTTTCCATTATTTTCTCTGGTTGAATGGTTCGCCCTTCGATGACTTTGCGGATTGGTTGACCACGTAAGAACCGTGTATTGTGGTTGGTCTGTTGTAATTTAGTAAGGTTTTAAGCTTCCTGCTTGCCACCGTTGGTTTACCAATGCATACCCAAGCTTTTCTATCTATTCGAATACCTTTGATTCTGCCCCTCTATATTGTCATGACTACAAAGTAGACTGGAATTTGAGTTTTGCTTCTTTCTTTGCAACTCTTAATACTGCATCTTAAGGAGGCGTATTCTGGACACACCTTTTATAATGATAGTGAACAAGGGCTGCCTTGGAAAGGGCGATACCAACTTTTGGGATATCCCCGCCAGCGTGTTTCTTCAGCTGCTGGAGAGGCCATTTCCGCCTCTTATCCCTTGAATGTGGATCTCTCTAAAGTTTGAAAGAAGGGCCAGACTTTTATCCCGCCGATTTAGACAGGAATCGCCCCAAAAGCCGCCATGTCACCCTGCAGCCGCTGCAATATCCTCTTTTCACATTCTGGGAGATTGGCATATCCCAGTACCGCTTGTACTTTATCTGGATTCGCTGCAATGGTCTCTCTATCCACGAGGAATCCAAGGCATATTTCCGCCTCGAACGCCAAAACCTATTTTTGGGGATTAGCCGCATGTTGAATTTTTCATTTATTTAAATGTTTCCCTTGAGGATCAGCAATTATGTGTCATCTCAAGTTTTTTACTTTTACAATCATGTCATCTACATATGATCTTCAATAATTTTTCGGCCGAGTCATTTACCGTCGAATTAGTTTATTACCTTGTACTCTCTGGTAAGTAGCCCCGACGTTTTAATGGCCGAAAGGCATCGACTTCTTGTAGGCTAATACACTCCTTGATTAGTAATTGAAGGTAGTGTGTGCTTTGATCCGCCTCAGACATGGGGATCTGGTGATATAGCGTTGGCGTCCCATGAAACTAAAGAGGGAATGCCCTGCAGTAGAGGTCAACAAGCTTATCAATTTTAGGAAGTGGATTAATCGTTCCTTAGGACCAGGCCTTTTTTAAGGTGCTGTGAAATTCCACACTACATGCGTCTCAGTAAACATTTGGCTTTTTTGACCATACGTACGTTGGCATTTTTATTTTTATTCCCATTCGGTTTGTATATTGGCATCCGAATGTAACCTTCTTCAAGAGCAGCTTTTGACTTCCTGCAGATGCCGCCAGACATCGGCTCTTTTCGTTTTTACCACTTTTGTATGTGCTATCATTATTTGCTTAATCCCGGTTGTAACCTCTTAATTCCTACTATGTGCATGCAATTATCTCTAGGGATGATACCACGGCATTTCATTCGCCGAGAAGGCGAACAGTCTCTGTATTCACTCAAACGCCTATGATCCTGAGCTTTTAGCTCCTTCTCTAAATTGGCCCTCCACTCGATGCTGTATGGCTGCGGATCGTTTGTCAATCATGACTTACTTCATGGCTTAAATGTCTTGGGCGGGACTATCGCCTTTGGGTTCTCAGCAATGTATACATCCATCGGTGGGCCACCGTAGAATCACGTTCACTTCTTTTCGCTTCCTACCACTGGATGGGAATCTGACTGTACTACACTCGCAGCTGTTAACAGTATCATTTCTCTGGGACTCTGATACGCCATTACTATTCCCACACCCTCCATTATCCGTCTTCAACATGCACGCATCAGCTGATATTGGAAATCGCCGCCTTTACCTGATTGAGTAAGAGGGCGTCCAAATAATCACATTGTACGGTAGTGGAAAATCGACCACAATGAATTTATCATTCAATCGAGCCGCGACCCTAGCCCCTTCTCGCCTAGTCGCACTGGCAGGCGAATTGTGGCCCTTGGAATATACATTCTGCCCGCGAAAACCCTAACCAGCGGTGTGACAAAGGTTGCAGCATTTCATCGCATATTTCAATTTGCTGAGACACTCATACGGTAATTATAGTTTGAAGAACTTTCCCTAAATCACAGTAACTCGCCGTAGCCCCTCGCATCCGCCACCTTTAATTCAATGACCAACGGATCATCATCGTGGAGCAACTTCGGTTGAGGACTTGTTGTCACAAGACTAGTTAGTAGTGACAGGGCGGTGTGGGAGGATTTTGTTGTTATCCACATTTAATCTGATTGCCTTATATTTCATATAAGTTTGCTTTTCTTCCTCTCTGTTTGCTGGGGCCTGCCTGATGTCTTAATTGTTTTTCACGTCTCAGCAATTACCGCTCCACATAACATCAGTATCATTCGCTATAGCTGGTTTCCTCTTCTTGCGTTCTCTTTTATTAACTAACTTATTGAGCTTTCCTTCAAATCAGCAGAGTTGATCGCCATGCCCGCTTCAACTCGTTGCCAGTCGAGTAGTATGCGGCCACTTAATCCCTGTGGTACATCCAACCACAAATTGCTCTATTCTTCGATTTTCTAGATGTTTGGATAGGTCGGTTGTTGCCTTTGGGAGATTTATTTGCTCTCTTAATATCTAAGAAAAATTTCTCTTCTGTTTACATGTAATCGTTTTTGGATCAAACCGCATCATCTCGCCACTTTGCCTCTTCTTGTTCGCCCCCTCTATGATATCATCTACGTCGATGCCGTTACGCTGATCGCTCTTTGAGCGGTCTCTTTTATCTTCAACCTTTCATTTAGCGAGGATATGGGATCACTCTGATTTGCTTCTGAAAGGCACAATGTACCTTCTGCGCCATTTCCATGGCAAGTGATGAGTACTTCCTCTACATCTTGGAATTTCTATAAATCCTGCTTAAATATGCTTCCTGGAACTTCTTGCAGCCTATGTCAAAAGTGAACTGTCAAAAGCTACATTGCATCTCTCAAATTGGATAATTCTTCAAGTATTCTGGCGTGAATTCGCTATTCATGTTAATCTTGTCAGGCTTGTCGCACCGATTCTTGTTGTGCAACTCATCAGGCTTAACTTTGTATATCTTTCATGGCGCTTTGCTGCATTATAAACTGCCGTTTTTTTTTGATGTGAATAGGCCTCTATACACGGTAAAATTTGTTGATATGATTTCTGAGGGGAACTTTGCCTAAACCAAGTAGTTTTCGCTCATTTTTTTTCTTTTAAGGTATGTTGGTTTAAGAATTACATCCAAGAAGCTCAACTCAGTCTGGAAGACCCATTCTGGCGTGTGTTTAGGTTCGGCCATTATGGTCATCTGGATCGAGTTGTTCTCATCAAATGGGTCTTAAGCGTGGCGATTTTGACTTTCTTTTGTGTCAACGGTGGTCCAGAATTTCGTCTGCTTGAGTTTAGGTGTACCGAAGAAGGAAGAATTCCCACGGGATAGACTTTCGCCACAGTCTCCATGATTTCACTCTCTGCAGAACTTTCCTTCATCTGTTGATTTAGCTCTGGTTTCTCCTAGTCCAGTTCATAGTTGCTTCGAGAGGTGGTGCGTGACCGCCAGAGTTGAATTGTCTTCTTATGTGGTTAGAGCACTTGAGCGAGGGTATCGGCTTGCTTATGAAGACCTGCTTTGACTGGTGACTGCGTCGAGCTGGTGATTCTGTCTGTATGTGATATGAATTCTGCTGGTGCTCCGCGCGCGTCCTTATCGCTCTTCCTGTGTTGTATATCTCCGCGCTTGTCGAATGTACTGTCGTGTTCGCCATTCCTAAGGTCCGCACTATCTCGTTCTGTTCATGTCGGGTATCAAGGAATTGGCTGATTGACGTTAGCGCATCTGTTACTCTTTGAATCGAATCGTTCGGTCGCCCTAGGACTCGGAGGAGGCGATTGTGATGAAGGCCTTGTGCATGATTCTCCTGAGATATCTGTGGCAAGTTGACGGTCTCGCGAGAGGCTCCAAACAATTGTGTCCCTTCCATTCCACGCATCTGGCTCACTCCGTGTCCATATTCACGCGATTCTGCATGGTACTGGAAGGCGCCCGCCTTCTTGTTAGAACTGGCGCTGGTTATTTGGGGATTTTTCTTGAGGCACTCCTGGAATGACTGTTCCAGGTCAGCGAAATGAAGCATCTAGTCCTCTGATGAGTGCTGAAATGGCTGATGATCAATTTTATGCGCTGACAGGTTCATTTGAAGATCTCTTCTGCGTCACCAGTATCTGGCTGCTTTGGATTTTGTTCTGAACATGGCCTGCATATATATTACGCTCAATATTGTCTCCCGGGGTAATTTTTTTGATTTCTTCCGATGTTAATTTTCGTTTGTTATTTGCCTTGATGTCCGATGCACCTAAACACCTCTATTGCTTTCTCTCTAAGCTAGTGTAGTTAAGTGTTCTATAGAAGGTGTCACGTATTTCCGGGTATTTTTGTGTATTTGTGTATTATTTTTTGTATTTCTCGCGTAATAATACTTAAAAAATCATAGAAAATAATAGAAAAATCAGTAAAAATAATCTCATAAAAGTTTTTTTTTTACTGGTGAGCTTCAAGAAAATATGTGAAGAGTTGATGAAAAGTTGGAAATTATGGAGATTCACCAATATATATATTTATTTTGAATCAAAAAAATTTAAAAAATCCTAAAAATAGAAAATAATTAAGAAAATATTTTTGCCCCCTTTATTTGTCCTTTGCTCAATAGTTCCGAGTATGACCTTACGTATTTTCAACTTTTGTGAGTTCAAAGCATCTTTTCTAAGTCAAAACAATCGCGAGACGCGGTATGTTTCATCACTGATTACTCTTTTGGGTTGACATTTTTAGGTGTCTACAACTATTGTACCATTACTATAAAAACTTTAAACATGATTATATTACCCTTAAATAAACTTATATTCCTAAACTAACTTCAGAAGTTCTTGTATGTATTAGATACACAATAAATTTATTTGTGCATCAAACATATAGTGACCATTTACATCAATATAGTTACCCATTATTCACTTTACATCAATAAAATGATAAAATAATAAGGGTCACTACTATATATATTGGCAAAAAGGGTCACTTTAATCCAGCGCGCAATAAATTTATTGTACACCCGATGCACCTAAGACTTTTATTTCCATCTAACTTAACCAAATCAACGTTAAAACATTATTATTCACCATCATCTTCAACTTCCCAACACCACCACTTACTAACACCATCGTACCACCTTAGTCCACCACCTCGCACAAACCCAAGTTATCACCCCTGGCCACACCATCGCACCACTTCAGACCACCAACTTGCACAAACCTAGCTAGGTCACCACTCCTAAAATACCAAACCACCAACTTCCCACCACGACCACCACCGACTCGCATAAACCCAAGTCACCACTCCCACACCACATCGCACCCCACCTCATTGCACCCTGAATCCACCACCTCACACACCAAATTCTAACCACRAACACTCGCACCAACCCGGCCAGAAAGTCGAACCACCAAACCAACAACTAACTCAGAAAATTCGAACCAACCAACCCAAAAAATTCGAGAACCAACCAAGTAAGCAATTTGACCACCTAATCAAGCCACCATTTCGAAGCAACTAAGAAATTTGAGAACCAACCATAACAATCGAACCACCCTAACCCAATAAAATCAAACCAACCAATAACAAAGCAATTTGAGAATAAACCCTAACCCATTTTTCGCACCACCCTAACCTTGAAAAATCAAACCATTTCGTATCACCACAACTCGCACAACCTAACCCAGAATATCGCACCACCCTAACCTCAGACCACCACCTGATTTGAGCATCATAGCCACCATTTTGCACTAACCAAGCAATTAGAGAACTAGCAAGAAAATTTCAAAATTAAGGTTGGTTTTGTATTACAATTGCGGTGGTTACGATTGTTCGTGGATTATTATTTTTGGATTGTTGTGGTGGCTGGTGGGTTCTTGGTAGTGGCGGGGTGTAGTGGTGAATCGTGGTCTCCGGGTAGTAGCAGCGGTTGGTATGGTAGCATGATTCCCTTTCCCTTTATTCTCATAAATAATGAGGGCAAATTGTCCTTTGCACCACTTAAACACAATTCGCAAAGTTTGCCTACGAGTCCGAACTCACTTGAAAGTTGCGAGTAAATTGAAACACAGAAAGTATTTGTTTACATTTCCTACATTACAAATCCATACCAAACACCACCTTATTGGAAAACTAGTAATTTTTAAAACTAATCAAAACAAAAAGTGCAAAACATTTTTTGTAATTTCCTTTTTTAACTTCATGTATTAAAAAGAAAACCAAAAACAAACCCTAATGAATACAAAATAAGAAAAAAGCGTCAAGAACCACGTTGTATGGCTGCCCTGATGAGGCCGAAGTTTCAGGAAGAACAGCATGAGATTTCCTCTTTTTTTATATATAATTTTGAAAGGTACGTTCAACTTGAGATTTCCTAATTCCTATTAATTTATATATATATATATAATTTTTAAAGGAACAACTTGAAATTTCCTATTATTATTTATATAATTTAGAAAGGAGCAACTTGAGAATTTAGTGATTAAAGGACGTGATAAGTTTTATTAAATGGAGTTTAGACTTTAAAAGTGTATGAGCTTATTAAGTTAGCGTAACGTGTGCTAGTGTGCGTCGTTTAACGGACTAACTATCATATTTGATAACTTATAATGCAAAGTCTTTGTCAATCTTGATTAATTATCAGGAATATAAGCCGTGTATTATGCGCATATGTGACTTTGAGTAAGTTGTATTATCATATTGTGTTGTCGGCAATCGATGAAATAACTAAATAACTTTGCTTAGTGGTTAATAATTTATTAGCTAATAAGCAGCACCAAGCTTGCGTATAATGTATTACGGGTTCAAATCTCCCTCCAACCCCTACTTTATAATTGTGTTGCTATCTTATTTGCACCTGGGCATGACTCTTCGACATACAAAATAATTGAATATGTATTAATCGTCTTTGTTATTTTTTGACTGAAAATGAAACGAACTGTGAAATGAGAAAAAAACCAAATTAAACAAAATTTATTGAGCTGGTCAAAAGGCACAAGTTCACTTGTAGATATACTCATTAATCGGAAATTATTGAAATGAATTGAACCAAACCTAATGAACTTAATTAGAAGTTATGCATATCAAGAAACATAAAGCAGGTTAACTCCTTGTGTTTCCCCTTGATCAAACAAAATGAAAATATATGATCTTTGTGTTTCAGAATAATTAGCTCATTTTTACTTTTTATACAGTCTCACGTAACAACATTAAATTTGTCAAACATGTGGAATTGATGGATCGGAGTACGTATTAGTTTCATGAAGCTTCAACATAATATCATAATTGGCTAGTTAGTTGTGTCATTTAGAAAATTTAATTAAATGTCGATGGTTGTTGACTTGATAGTTGCTACCAAAAGACTCATCGTGCATGAGTACTTAGCGGGTACCATTGAAAAACATTGTGAATGATGTATTTTATCAGGTTCAGATAACTTAGCTTGTATGAACAATAATCTTAATTTGTTAAGATGTTTGATGAGATGATGAGATGATGAGATGATTTGTTTTTGTATTTTCTTCTAATTAAAATCATATAAAACATATATTTATACACAATTTATATGTATCAATTTTGCCACTATTTTCTCACATAAGTTTTGGGTATTATTGCACTTTTATAGTTTTAGTAAAAATAAATAAATAAATTGCTTGACACTTTCATTTTTTTTTCAATTTCTTAATTGTAATTTTCATTATATATAATTCATAATGATAATTTATTTTTCATTAGATTAGATAAAGAAAGTTAGACAATATCATTGTTGTATAAAGATGGAAATTATTCTTGTTATGTTCGTTGAATGTTGAAAAGGCATGCTAGGTTGAATGGTGAAAAGGCAAAGACAAATAGATTAAAAATACATTTTTTTAATGTTTATACGTCTAACTGCTTATTATTTCTAAGGAATAAACGTTAACTTCACGTGTTTCCAAATTTTTTGGCTCATTTTGACTTGTTTTTCCTCCTATCAGCCATCGCAAGACATCAAATTCAACAAACATGTGGAGTTGATGGAGTATCAATTTCACCTAGATTCAAAACATAATACGCGTATATATACGCATGACACTTGCATTTCATTGTTATTATTAGTGTCATTTAGAAAATTTAAATCATTGTATATGATTGTTGACTTGCTTACTAGTTAGATTATTGCTTCCAATAGACTCATCATGTTATAACTCAAACTATCAAGGGAACTCTGTCATCCCCTAATTTATTTTTAATTCACTCATGTATAGTGTACTATGACGAAACCTAAGTCTTAATTCCAATCATGCAAATTACACTTATTAACATATTAAGCGTAATTTTATGACTTTGTCATCTTAATAATAAATAAATTCTCATTACTATTAATTTACTATGTATAAGATTTTCCTTTTTTTTTTGTAAAAATACACTTTTGCAAAATTATCACCATCCCAAAAAAAATCACTTAACACATTTAATCCTATTATCCTATATGATATCGAGCCCATTAAAAGTGGAAAAAACCTTTTGTTCATCATGCAAACCTAGAATAATTAAATGGTTTGACTTAGTAAAATGTTTCAATTGATATATAGAAACGTTTCTTAATCATCATAAAAAATTAAACTGTGATGSTGATAAAATTAACATGTATTAATGACATGGTTGGATACGACAAACAGGTATTTAAACTTGAAGGTCGTTGACTAAGCAAAAAGGACAAATACAGCAGCATCTTACTTAGGCATAATCCGAGAGTACAGCAAATGTGACAGAATGGTACGGAATATAAAATTGCGTACTGTAGCTAATAATAATAATTGCACTTATCACTTATCACCAGAAATTAAGCTTTAATTATCTCTACTTTTATTCAAAGATCTGACATCATTAACTCCCACAATTTTGGCTGAATTTCCACGAAATCCATTCATAATTCTAATCTCTCTTTTTTGCGTATAGTGATATTGATAAGGAAGTTGTTCTAGATTAATCGTTATTTTTAAGCTCCAGCTCTAGAAAAATAGAAACATGTATTAGGCGAGTTTTCCATCAAACTTTAATACGAATTAGACAAGTTCTAATCAATTCGCACTAAGGGAGATACACCACATGAATGAAGATAACGGGGACTAGAGCCAGCCATCCTAGCCACGCGGACACATAAGCCATCCTCCAAGTTCGTAAGAATAAGTGTCATCCTCCACATCATCATTGACACCATCATCATTGAATGCCATGTCGTCACTGCCTTGCCCCTCGTAGTGACTGGACATATGCAACCGTCGTCACATCTCGGGCAAGGCAGTGACGACATGGCATTCAATGATGATGGTGTCAATGATGATGTGTAGGATGACACTTATTCTTACGTTTGTGACATCGAGGGGCAGTTGAATCATGATGTGCAATGTAAGGTGTCGTAGGGTCCTACATGCCGGTTTGTTGCTGGGAAGGGCATCTCGCGAACGAGAAAGGCTCATAATATAAGGGGAAGACTACGATGGCTCACAATGGGCGTGTGATTGCTCCTGTACTTGGTTGTCCTCAGAACATTAGTCTCATTCTTAGTATTGGCGGTCATGTTGGCCTTAGTAAATGGAAGCGGTCATGTTGGCCTCAGTACAGTATTTGGAACGAAGTTCCTCGGAAGGTGTTGAGGTATCATACCAAGAAGATAGTTGCTAATAGTTTGGAGACTTAGATCCGAAGGTTGAGTTCGATGAAGTCTAAGATGATTGTTCGTAATTCCGGGCTACGAGAAGTCCCCTTATGTCTTTCTCTCATATTAATTGGCCGTTCATATCGGCCTTTGTTGAGTGGTGGCATCCTGATCGAGATAAACAGCTTCCACCTACCTTTTGGTGAGATGAGTATTCTGCTTTATGATATCTATCAGATCCTTCGTGCTCCCATTGAATTGAAGCTAAGGCTTTGTATTGGTCAACAAGGGGGGGGGGGGGATTTCGACTAGTTGACACTTTCTATCGTTCATCTTCTTGACTATACAAAACCACCATAGGGTCTGTTAGAGGATGGTGGTGTTCGTTGTATGGATGTCATCACACGTGCTATGGCCTGGACAAGAAACATGACTAGGATACACAGGTAGTTGCCATCTTCTCGTCGATACTGGGTTGTCTCTTATTTGTTGTATCCAATAGTATCACATGCGGATAAGTGCGAAGGAGGTTCACCAAATTGGGATGAGCCATGACACTGCAAGTCACACACCCGGTATCATTAGAATCAAGCCAAAATAAGTACTTATGTTTAACTGCTAATGTGAGGAAGTTTTGAGCTGGATTCCTACCCTTGGCCTTCTAACGCTTCAACCAATCTCTACAATTGCTTATGCGCTTCTTATTCAGGTTTAACTTAGGAAAGTTTAGCTTATAATAGCTCTCATAATCGGACCAGGTTTTACTTGCACATCAATCATGACCCCAACTATTTTTTCCGTGGGAGGAGGGGGGGGGGGGGGGGGGGGGGGGGGGGGGGGGGGGGGGGGGGGGGGGGAGGGGTAAGTACGCTGACCTGTTGGTGACCCTCCTCCTATACCATCACACAATGGATGTACCTGTGTTTCCCATGTTTATCCATTATGCACACGAACCACAACACCCCTCTCGATGTTACTTTGATTTGAAAAGGGCCACTAACTAACCCCCACCCTTTCTCTTCGTATGCCTATGCTCAGTTGTCTCCTAATCTCGTGGCACATTCGGCTTRCCACAATTGCAATGCATGTAGATGTCAACAACAATTCCATTACGAGTTTTGACGGTGTTAATCACCAAYAAGAAGCCTAATTTCACAGCTGCACTTTTATCCCAATCAATGGCTTCTTCATGGGAACGAAATACGTCCTTTTGAATGAAGTATGAGTTGTAATATGTCCCGTCGCCAACACTAGTAGGTGACTAATAAAAAAAATTGTTTAATTAGTACAATAAATTTGACAAAACAAAGTTAGAATTAATTTAACTAAATCAATTACGTAAATACATAAATTACTACTCCGTAATTAAATTCGAATTAATAATACAATAAAAATAACTTTAATTCAATTAAATTAGTAATTCAATTCAAATTCGAAATTTGAACAAAATCGCCAAAAAAAAGTAAATGATTTTTTAATAAAAAAATAGAATGGCGCTTGAGATTTGGTCCCACCCGATGGATGAGGTGCCATGCTCAGGCACCCAAACCATGGCAATCTCGCCTGTTTTAGGTGAGACTACCATAGTTTGGATGCCTGAGCCAGGCGCCCCATCCATGGGATGAGGACCAAATCCTCAMGCGCCATTCTCATGGTTGTTGACTAAATTTTGGGGCGTTTCGTCATATAAGTTTACCTCGTGTTCGTAGTCGATTTTTTCAACTACAACCACTTCGATGTGCTCCGTCCAAATTTTTGGCGACTAACTATAGTAATGTATCATAAGCGGTGGGTCCGTGGTGGTCGGTGAATTCAAATYWGAGAAAGTATGTGTTTTTTCCTATACAAATATCTTAGTCCGTTCACATGATATTGCGACTTTAATTTAAGCTAACGCGGACTTCGAATAACATTTTAGAAATAGCTAAACCCTAGTCGAGTGAAAGACAACACACAATGACAAGTATGGACAAAATACTCTTTAGCGGTTGTTTATAGTATTCGCAAATCACGATCCATCTTTTGACTATACCTCATTATTGGCACTATTGGAATATGAAGTTTATAATAATTAAAACTCAAATACTTGGTATGTATATTTGGGTGTGCATATACCATATAGCACAGCAGCCATCTAGGAATGAACTTGTCAGTCACAATACTACAATAGATAACACGTAAGAAACTTTGTCACATCTGCATGACTAACTAACCAAATAAATTAAGATTTTAATTCATTGATTGGTTCAATATATGGCATTGACCCAAATTGCTTGTTTGGCAAAGGAACATATTAACTGGTAAATTTTATTTTTATCAATGTAACTTTGAAACTCATTTGATACATTTACTCTTTTGGTGCTTTATAATAGTGGTGACTTCTTCGGTTCACATAGTAGTGGCACAAGTAATTAATTAACAGAATAAGTGAATAACTAGTTTTTTTTACCCTACATTGCAAGGACAACATTCTTAATTAAAATTTACCTTTTGTATAATTTTGAAAATAATAAATAGAATGTTGACATGAAAAATGAAAATGATAAAATATGAGAAAAATAATACGGAAAAAAACACACCTTTTCTGAAAATTGGCACGTGTCTTTTAACATGAATGATGGTATTTTCATAGGGACATATATATCCTATCTTAGGTGATTTTAAAAAAGAAATCGARATTGTTTTGATATCGATCTTCTTGATGAAAATATTAAATATAAATATAGATATAGATTTGTTAATGTTATTGTAGTAGACACTATACAAATGAAATTAATAAAAAGAAGATGAATATAGAAACTTGTGAGTTAGAGATTTGAAAAGATTATAAAAAGCTATAAAAATGCTTATACAATTCAAACTTGAAGTTATTAGAGGAATAATTGAATATAAGCCGTGTCATTATTAAGAATAAGATCAATGATGTGTCAATGTGGAGATGGGGAGTTGATTTGTGAAAATAGTGGTTTGCCACTTTGCCGTTTGTCAATTCAAGTACTCCGTATGTGTTTAGGGGGTGAGTTTTAATATAATAGATATACTAGTTTTTATGTGCACGCGATGCGTGCTTGACTTGTGAAAATAGCAATTCATAAAAAATGATTATATAGTATTTATTTTATTATAATTTTTAAGAAATATTTGATATAATTGATTTATAATTACTTGTCAAAAAAATTGATTTATAACTAATTATCAATACAATTATTTTAATTATAATCATTTCCTAGGTAACTGTAACTTGAATTTTAAATATATTTCACATATGTTTTAATTCAATTTAGAATAATGTTCATTGCTTTGAAATTTTCACTAATTAAGTTACACAATTAATATATTCTCTATTTTTAATTGAATGAGAGATTGAGTAATTTATTAAGGGTATCAATTTCTAATTTTTTTTATGAAGGATATTAAAGTGTTTTAGATACATCAATTCATTAAGGGTATTTACAACTTTTAAGAGGGGGACACCATCCCTCCCCCTTCACTTATGTAACTTAGATAAAAAATAAAAAATGAACAAAATCAATTATATATTAACGAAATGAAAAAATTTGGATTGAAACTGAAACCACTCTTTAAAATTTGTTGAAAATTTAAATGGAATGGTAGATGGAGGGGGTGTAGAGTTGTCATATGTAAAGAAATAGAAACATTGTATGAAGTGAATATAATTTATGAAGTTGTTATTTTAAAAAACTATACTATAATATAGATATGTACATGAATTATCATCATACATTATGATTAATATACTTCATATACATCGTGTATATTCATACTAAAAAGAGAGATTTTTACTTACATAATAGAAAGAAAATTGTGTATTAGAGTGTTTTAGTTTATGGGGGGAGAGAACCATGTCTTATATATAGTGGTGTGTGCAAATTATTAATTTAAGAGTCTTGTTATAATTAGTGTCCAAATTCATTATAATATCTACTCCGTAATTAATGTCCAAATTCTTTAAAATRATATGATTAATGTTCAAATTCMTTATAAGTTATTTAATTAATAATGTCCAGATTCAATTCATTCTATTTTGATTGATTGATATATAATTGGAAATGATTTTAATTTTGCATATTTTAGGGAAAACTAATGTTAATTAACCTTGATAAAAAGCAATTAATTTTGGTTGATTGAGAAATTGATGGCTCATTTGTTTAATTTTTTTTATATAAATTTATATTTATTTTGACTTAGAGTTGTGTGATTAATTATTTTAAAAAAACTATATGTAATTAGTAAGGGTATGAATGTAACTTCATAGGGGGACACCATTGCTCCCCCCTTGGCTTATATAATAGAGATATAGATGTATTTAAATATTAAATTGAGTAAAGTGAGAAAATTAACACAGAGCATAAAATAATTTTTTTTAAAAAAGAGAAAATATATGTGAAACAAATGAAGGACTTCATAATATTAGAGAATGTTATACTCCTCTGTAACGTTTTGTTTGTCTTGGTTTGGTACATTAAATTCCTAAATATTTGTTTTATTTGAATTTTTTATTTTTAACTCCAACTTTATCCACGTTTTTTGAAAATAAAATGAACCTCATTTATGATTTTTCTTCCATCACATTAAATTAAAGATTAACTACTATCTAAATTACCCAAAATGCACTTTCCAACATACATTTATTACTTTTTCCTAGCTATTATACAAAGGGTTATGCTATATGTAGTCCTAAATATAAGGGCTACATATATGAATTCAAAAATGGAAAAAACATCCATTAAATCATCATTTATTATGTCATTAATGTTACAATTTCATCTTAAATTCATAACTTCTTTTCATTGTAAGTACCATATCTAATGCTTATATGTAATCCTTAGGGCTACATATAGCTTTCCCTTATACAAAATAAAAATTTCAATAAACCTTCTCTTAATTTAATTTTCATTTTTCTTAATTCCTCCCCCATTCCAAACAAGACAAACAAATGGGAACCGGGGTAGGGTATAATTTTTTTTWAAAAAAAGTAATTATGGTTAAAGTTGAGTTTGATTGTAATTATCACAAGTGTCAAATTATTACTTCTTGTGTTTCCTATTGTTTGTCTTGTTTGAAATTCGGGACAGAATTAAGAAAAAAGAATCTTTAATTAAGAGAAGAGGTTAATATAATAAGATTCTTACTTGAAAAGAAAGTTATTGACTATTTATCTAATAGAATGGGAAAAAGTTATAAATGTGTGCTGGAAAGTTAATTTTA
>SNQN01000685.1:93431-129912 GCA_008642245.1 Bassia scoparia
ACTAACACAAGGAATTGATCCTAAACCTTTAAGATTAAAGGTTAACTTTAACAACTAATCCAGAAAATTTCATTAGTTACAATGTCAAATAAATTACAATTAGTCTCTTGATCCATATTTAACTAATTTAAGATGAGAATTAAATTTCTAATATTTTTTTACACTACGAGTATATTATTTTCATACTAAAATTTTGATCAATTGTCTTTTAAGTTTAGCTACCAAATTTCAAAAATAAGCAATATATACTACCTCCGTTTCAAATTAATTGCAATGTTAGACATTTTTTCCCTACTTATTCAATTGTTCAATTAAATTGAAAAGAGGTATATATCATATCACATACATTGTTATATATGCGGCTTGACGATAACCCAGCATCGCCGACAAACACTAGTTGGTTCATTAAAAAATGCAAGGAATGTCATAAAATTAGGGCCTAGTATTGAAGAGCCGAGATAATAAGGTCATGCAATGATTAAATGAAGCATATGGGAGAATCATGAAGGACTGTATGGTAATTTTACACTCATTAACAAATACCCCAATATTGTTTTTAGTTTGGTAGGGGGCTGCCCCTCTGGTTACTGATTATATAGATAACCTCGCTAACGTAAAATGGTTCCTAAATAGTAGAGTTAATCAAGAAGATGAAAACATAAGGAAATGATCTTGTTGTGGAACAAGACTGAAGTGTAAAACAAAAAAAGATGAATAGAAATGAAAACCACCCATTATATAGATAGGGATAGACTCAGACTACAATCGTATTACAAGGAAGGATGAATTCCTCCATGTTTACACAATTGGGATGAAAACAACCAAACTACTGATCCATTGAGGGATGAACTACACTAAGCTACGCTACACTATGCTAAACCATACTTAGCTACTAAGCCAAGTGTGGCTAAGGGAAGCTAAATGRGAAAGAAGATAGATAGATGTTGTTGTTGTGTTTGTTATTTTTTTGGTTCTGATCCTGCTACGTCTATTTATAGGCCTTAAAGGTGTAGATCGTGGGTGGAAGTTATTTCTTCTTGACGGTTTCTTGCCACKTTTTTTCATATTTCAAATCCTAGTGCTTCCCTCTAAATCTTGCTATCACTTGTGTCTCATGTGCCGTCCATTGTTGGGCTATATCCGAGTGGGTCACTTCTATCATAATTCCCCTCTAACGCTTTTGTCATATCGCCATACGACAATCATTTAGGAAATGCCACACATTGCCAGCCTCTCTAATACTTCATTCATCGCTGGTCACTTGTTTATCGGTCAAACTCCTACAACTTAGTCAACAAAGTCAACAAAATATTTTTAGTTCGTAACAAATCGCCCTCTTATTTTGCAAGGGTGATATTACTTGTGTCTTTGCGAATTAAGGTTTCTTATCGCCAGAGGACTTATGATTTTCATTTTAACGCTTTTGTTATAAAAATAACCTTATATTCATACGGTTATAATTTTGTTACCATCCTTATATTTGCAATAAAACAAAATTGAGAAATAGCTTTGGGTGAGATAATGCACAATTAAATCCTCACGACTTTCAAGAATTACATTTACCTTCTATTGAGAAATTACTTGGAAGCCAAAATAATAAATTGGTACATTACCCCGTGTAAAGCCATCATTACTGAACATCATTTAGTGTGTGATTCCCGCCTATCTTGTCATTAAGTACTGTTCATCATTAATGAAAACTTACTATATTTTGCGAAATAAAGAGATTCATTAAGCAAAATATTTCCATTGATAAAAGTTTCAGAATTTCATTTGTAACATTGTAAGACAATGTTTTTGGACAAAAGATCTGAAATCTACATGGACTAAGTCATGAACAATATTTGAATTACTACTGCCTATGACATGCTAAAAGAAGTCAAGTAAATTGACACTTCAAAGGATCTAAATAACACACATATATATACTTATTTTGTAGCCTTCTTTAGGAAGTACAACCATTGGAACGCTAGGGAGTTGAGCTACGACTTGCCTTACATCAGAATGCTCCAAATACCCCTCAAAATCATCATGATCCAGTGCGGTCATGTCCCAATTCACGTACTTTCGTCATTTGATGTAGTCGTCCCACAATTGGCAACAACACTTGTAACACACCGTTTGAATGGAATCCTCAGGCCCCTTAGCCAATTAAACCTCATAATATTGAGCCTTTATTAGGACTACATGATCATAAAACATGATCCTTTCTCCAGACACCACCCTGGCGCCTACATCAAATGCCTTACACACTTGAGACAGATTGTGCAACGCTAAGATGTCATCCTTCACATGCGGYAACCGATTAGCATTGATAAAATTTGCATTATGAAAAAGCTCAGCAATGCTTCTTCTAGTCCCTCCTTCAATCTCCTCTTGGATTATAGGTCTCTCCCCCCAATGCTGGGTCGGTCCATTGATGAACGCCTCTCTCTTCAAGTTTAAAAACTCGACCACTCTGTTAATTGGCAAGTTATGATTCTCACATTCATAAGGGTACTCTAGCGTTCCAAATTCTTGCAACACCTTCTCCGGGATAGTCCATGCATTGTTGTAGAGAGTATCAAGGTGTACTCCCCAATATCCCGTTGACATTTCCGGATGAGAAATGTTGTGGATGCGAACTTCCCTGTCCGAATTGATGATATCCATTGCTTGAAACATTATGATTTGAGAGAAAAATTTGGGAAGAGAAAAATGATTTGATCGGATAGAGGAAAGAAGAAGTGTGAATGAAATGAAATGAAGTGAAGAAAAGGGGGTATTTATAAGAGAAATTTATGGGAGTATAAGTGGTTTATTAAATAACTTCTTTGGAAACTGTCATTCGAAACGACATGCTTTAGTGCTGGTTTTTCAACCGTACACGTCGCTTGGACTCATTTTGTGAATCTTCGTTAATAAATAACTTAGTTTATGAAAATAATTCGTATATTATTTCCACAAAGTCATTAATTACCGTAACTTGATGGGACATTTCTTTGCGAGGAAATTAAATGTTAAATTTTCCATCATTTTGTTTTACGGTAATGAAAGTATTCAAAAATTGGTCATAAGTAAAATGCCACCCACATGTTTTTAATATCGTACCACCAACATGTTTTTAATACCTCATGAGCTTTCTACCTTAAACAAAAGAGAAGGCGTGAAAGGAATCACTAAGATTAGTCTTCCTTCGCCAACATCGTCCAAATCGGCATCGTCAGACAAGTCTCCTTCTAAAGCGCATTGTTCTCTAGGGATTTGCCTTTCACACTTTCCTTTCTTAACTAGGCTCTTTAATGCACGCTTCTAGCGCTGTCGTTTATTTCCTCCAACTTCTTCAACAGAGTCCCCTTTTGGATCACCTTGATAATTGTTTGGTTCCTTCTTATGCTCCTGCTTTAACTCTTCCTAGAATCGCCCCTCGTCTGCACGATTTTCCTTTTCTGTGTATGGACGACCAATCACTTTACGTCAGATGAGGAATAGCTGGAACTCTTCATCTCTCAGTGCCTTTCTTTTCCAGTCTCTTAGTTCAAAGGGAAAAAAGGAGAGGTATTCCTCAACACTTGAACACATTAGACCTTCAAACCCTTGAGACTTGGGTTAACTAATCACATCAAAACTAAAGTCTATCGTTGGCGTAGAAGTTTAATTCAGCGAGAATTGTCAAAGAGAGAAACTTAAGAAAAACTTATCACAATAGACAAAGAAGATCAAAAGACAACTCTCTCTTAGGAAGTAAGAGTTAATTTGCTTAGCTGCCTTAGGCGTTTTATAACGGAGAGTTTGTTTGCATTTAATATGGCTCACCAACCTGTTATTCCTGTGATTTTTTTTATTTATCGGGGGTAGAAAAGTCTTTTCTTGTTTCCACTTTATTAATTAGTCAACTTTCCTTGGTCGAAGCYACACGTAAAAGGATATAAAACGCCGTCCTTTGTCTCATTTTCTTTCCAAACAACGGTATCCCTTCTAGAAATTCCATTTCCCACCTCTGCATTTTAAAACCGCCAGATTTCTCCATTGACTTTGTCATGGAACTATCGTCGGAAGTGATTCGTCAGTGCAAAAATTCAAACCTTCCTATTGACCAAGTTCTCTTGTGTTAATTTATTGAGCATCAAAAAGATTTATTTRGCCCTGGTTTGRTCTAGCACATAGCCCATTTAGGCAAAAAGGGTGTAGCCTCCATTGGTCCTCCATTTTCATTTTGTTTTGAAAATGAGGAGGATAAGAAGAAATTTCAAAGGCAGACTACCCCAACATTCTCCAAGTATTTCTTTGGCAAGGATGGTATTCGGGTCGCCGCATATAGTGATGTTCCCTATGTCCAACAAGAGAGAGGGAAAGAAAAGGGAACACAAACCCACCAATGGATCTTGAGTCAAAATCCGATCAAGGGTTGGGTTCAAGACATGAATACCAGTGACTGGTTRAAACACCTTGAAATTTTTCATCAGACATGGCAAGCAAAACGGATTTTAAGCTTCCTTAAACTCGCCACTTTTAGCAAAATCCCGTTTAATGGGTCGCTTACTTGTGCCTCGACGTCACTGTGGGATCCTATCTAAAATTTCTTTATTCTTCGTCAGGGACTTATGACAGTCACTCTGGCTAACGTTGCCTTTCTCACCGGATTGTTCCCATACAACGATGATGGTCAGGAGTTGAGAGTGTTCACCATATTTCAAGGTGCAGAAGACTTATACACCAGATGCCACACATTGCTAAAGGAAATAATAGGAAACCGAAGCAAGATTGGTTTCAACGCACTTATTACATACTTCGCCAATTTATCTCAAAATGTCACCCAGGAGGAGGAGGTCTTCTTCATTCTGTTTGCCCTTACTCGTTTCATGATGTGCAAATCTGGCAGTATCTCCACTCTGTTTTTGCCTTTAGCCGTAAACATCTCCTTTAACTCATAGTTTTTAGCGATGGGAACCATCATGTTAGGACAGTTGTATCATTGCCTATTTAGATGTAGGGGAATCATTATGGATGGGGATGACCTAAACCGCATAGGTGGTCCTTTATGGCTACTTACTTGCTGGGGAAGTTTATATACTGATCTTGGTTTCGAGGTGTCTCAAAATGAGATCATCGCCAAACTTCAACAAGGGAGTAGAACCAAGCCAACAAACAAGAATCGCATCATCACTTGTCTGTCGCTTGCTGAAATGTACTTCATTTGTTATGATCATCAAAAGGTAGTAGATCCCTCCTTAACCATAAAACGCCTCATGCAATTGGACCCACTTCCTAGTGACTAGTATCCTTTAGGCAACAAGGATAGGACCAGCTCATTTAGCCTAGGCGTAGACACCTAAATGTGTCTCCCCAAATGAGWAACCGATGATGAAACATATCACGTTTCGTGATCGATTTGTTTCTAAAAGACGCATTTGAACTCGTGAAAAGCTCGAAATATGTGAAGTCAAGCTCATAATCATGTGCCGAAGGTCAAATAAGAGGCAAAAAGTATTTCTTAGAATTTTCTATTTGGTTTTAGGATTTTTCAAATAAATTATATTGGTGATTTTCATGATTTTCACTTTTCATTGCATTTTTCTTATTTTTCTGAGTTCACTAAAGTAGACACCTAAAAATGTCTCCCCAAAAGAGTAATCAGTGATGAAACATACCGCGTCTCGCGATTGTTTCGACTTAGAAAAGATGCTTTGAACTCACAAAAGTTGGAAATACGTGAGGTCATACTCGGAACTATTGAGCAAAGGACAAATAAAAGGGGCAAAAACATTTTCTTTTATTTATTTTAATTATTTTCTATTTTTAGGTTTTCTTTTCTATTTTTAGGATTTTTTATATTGGTGATCTCCATAATTTCCACTTTTCATCACACTCTTCACATTTTTCTGAGCTCACCAGTATTTTTAGATTATTTTTCTGATTTTTCTATATTTTTCTATGATTTTTATAAGTTTTTATACGCAGAAAATACAAAAAAAATACAAAATACACAAAAAATACCCCGGAAATACGTGGAACCTTCTAGAACACTCTAGAACTCCTTGCTTGGAGAGCAAGGGTGTCTAGGTGCGTCGAATCAAAGCGAATCACGTATTATGGAAAATAAAATCGGAGGAAATCAAAAAAATACGCGGAGAATATATACGCAGACCTGCGTATATACGCAGGCCTCCTGCGTATATACGCAGGGTTTTTCTCCTCCTTTTTCCCCTCGCGCCTATAAATACGTGCCTTGCTCATTCCGAAAAGACACACGATTTTTCAACTGACACACGTCTATTCTATCTTTCCCCGTCTCTAACTTGCGTATTTATTCTCTCATGCACTCATACACTCTCTCAAACACTCTAAATACATACGTTCTTGAGTTCTAAGCATCGATTCTGTTTCGATTCAACAAGCGATAACAAGGTTTACTTCTGAGATTACTCGCCACTAAACACACTCTTTTCTCATTTCCTCAATCTAATTAATAACTATTGCGAGTTTCAATCTAATTAATAAAAATGTAGAAACTCACTATTTAATTGTTCCATGTAAATATGTAGGAGTAGTTAATGCTTTTCATGGTTTTCGTTCTTTTTCATTTCATATTCATTACTATTATCATCTGTCAATACTAATGATTATTTATCTTTGTATAGTGATTCAAGGCGGAAGATTCATTTCGCTCGTTTTTTTTATTATGAACTAACATTAGGTTTTGTTTGCAGATTCAGGGTAAGATTGGTTCGCATATATGTTTTGAATTCATATACTTCGCATTGTCATGGTTGTACATCATTTGTATATATTTTGCTAAATAAAGACCGGAAATTATGTGAATCACTTTAAAATCAGATTAACTATGGACAACCGGTTTTTAGGCACCGTTTTAACTTGATTAATGCAAAGTGGTCACAATTTCTAGGCTAGGTAGTCTCTTGTGCATAATAGAAACACACTTTCGTAGTAATCTTTAGGGTTAGTACGCTTTTAAGGTGCTAAAAATGTAAGTTATGTGCGTTCAATAACCGTGATGAATGGAATTGCAATGAGACCGAGTAGAGGCCGCTACATGCGGGCGAATTGGGTTACAGATCTGATTCGTACCATGTCCCCGAACCCACGAACTGGTTACTGGATCAGAACGTGGGGCCATTGTTTTGGCACCAACGTTTCGGGCGTCCGTGAATAACCTTTATAGGCACGGTGGCGACTCCCCTTACTCGACAACACTACCCCAACGCACTCACGTGCGGGTTCCGTGGCTCAAGCCCACGCAAAGCACCTCGATGTAGTACCAAGCCGCGCGCCCGCTATACGCGAGGGCGCGGCCCACGTCCTACAATTTGGCGACTTCACTGGGGATAATCACCGTTAGGTGAAGTGGACAGACTTGAAAGTCTCGTAATTCCATCATCACGCTTATTGGATTTTGCATTTTGCATGTGACCTTTCGAATAAGGTCGCGCCTTAGGCTCCTTGGTCTCAATATGGGCATGTTCTATGCTCGAGACCACCTTGAGGGGGGATACTACCTTGGTTGCAAGTGGTTAATGGATCGCATAGCCAAGGCAAGTCCTATCCCGCCCACGCTGCGTGTGCACGTGTTACAGATGCGTGTGCATAAGGGGTAACTCGGCCATACATCACTTACCGTGAAAGTGGTGAAATTGGACCCAGCTCTGCCCTTAGGCGTGGTACACTCTCTGACTTAACCTAGACCGACCATAGTTGACTTGTCATCACGTGTCTTGTATATATGTGCATGTATGGGTCCTAGCCATTGTACAGTTCTAGACCTTAACACAACACTTTCATATAGTCCATGGTCATCTTTTAGTTCACATCATGCATTTCATAGCCCATAGTGACTTTAGTTGACCTCTACCTTAGTCTGTGACCATAGTTCACTAGGACTTTGTCCTTCAAACTTTCGACCTTAGTCCACACAGACTTTGAACCTTAGGTCTTGACCCTTGACTACTAGGGTAGGCACAGACTTTGACCTTAGACGTTGACTTTAGACTCACATTAGGATTGACCTTACCTTCAGCCAACATAGGCTCGACCTCTAGGCGTGACCCTAACCTCTTTAGGCACATGCATATCATACATCCCAATGTCGTTTGGTGCCCTTTCAAAAAAAAAAAAGCAAAAAATTCAAAACAAAAAAAAACACAAAAAAAAAGCAAAAAAAAAAAATTCAAAAAAACGAAAGGGCACCTTGCATTCATACATTCATTCTAGGAAAGATGACCATGGAATTAGGACATGCATTTGCATCTGCATCCATATGTTCAATAATGACCAAGGGAGTTCACTAAGGGTTTATTTCTTTTTGAAACAGGGTGAAGTCGTCTCCATAGCCCTTGCTCGACCTGAAGAGATTGAGCCCTAAGCCCAACCTAACCTTCCTCCAACCTTCACTATCCATTAGCCTTAACACCACAAAATGGCCTCCGAACAAGAAAAGCTCCAAAAGCTTGCCGAGCAAGTTCAACAGCTTGAAGCTAAGATCAAGGAGTTGACCTCGAGCTCTTCCTTGGACAAGCTGTTTGAAAAGGCGATCCAAAAAGCCATCGACCCCACCTTTTACCAAGACCAACCTCCTCTTGACCCCAACCTTTCAACCAAACTGCCAAAGGATTTCTCAGCCGAAGACATACCCAAGTTCAAGCCGACTGATGACCCTCGATTCCATATAAAGGGATTTAAGACCACCATGGCACTTAAAGGGATTGACTCTGCCTTGTTTCCAATGGTCTTTCCCCTTTCCTTGGAACCGATATGTCAGAAGTGGTTCTTTTCACTTCCTGAGAAAGAAATAGCTACTTGGGAAGACATCATCCACGCATTCATGGCAAGATACAAGGGTAACATTCAGACCCAAACGTCCTTCCGAGAGCTCGAAATCCTCAAACAGGGAGAGAACGAGGGGTTCACTACCTATCTGACTAGATGGAGAGGAGTTGCTGCCACCCTAGTCTCCGCTCCTACTGAAGAAGAGATGGTCAAGACCTTCATTTCTGGCCTCCAGCCAAAATACAAAGATCATCTCAAGTATCGAGGCCTTACCACATTTGCAAAAGTCTACGACATCGGAGTGGACATAAAGGATGACCTTCTTCAATTCGCATGAGTTAGTTGGAGTCTTAGCTTTAGGATCGAGTTGGAGAGTCCCTTTCCCTAGACTATGTATCATTTCTTTTCTCCATTTCGGGTCTATGTCATTAGGTTTAGGATCAAATTCTGCAATTAGCCTCTATGTAATAAATTCTTTTGTTAATAAAAGTTTCTTTTTTCTCATTTTCTTTAGCCTCCATATAGTTTGTGCTTCTAACTTTAATCGACCTCACAATTCAATGGACATTGCCAAGAGAGGCCTTCTTTCATAGCTCCACAAAATAACCTCTTCCCTCCATTCCCTTCACCACATCAAATCAAAATCCCTTGCAACCCTTTGAGCCATAAACACTATCATTCAGCCTATCATTCTTTCATCACCCACATCGACCTAACCCTTTGGACCAAACGGTGCGTAGGAAAAGACATGTGCAAAAGAAAAAAAAAGAGAAGAATAAAATTGGCAAAAAGCAAAAAAGCAAAAAATCAAAGTTCAAATGCAAATCAATGCCAAAATCCAATGCAAATCCAAAGTTCAAAGCCCAATTCAAACAAAAAGCAAAAGTCTAAAAAGCACACTGCGCACCGTGGGTCACTTCGTGATCATCGAGCCTTTTTCAACCCTCAAACCACAACCACACATTACAACCACAAAAGCCCTCTCACACGAGGCATTGTCCAAATCATCATCAAGAACTACGACGGTCTGATTCCAAAAGGATACGTAGGAAGCCTCTTCTCGAGGTCCGACCCAATAACTCAATAACACACTGAGGTCCACTCTCTCATATAGTTTGATTCTCTTAAAGTCAGGAGCACAAATTCCTAGTGTAGCACCCGACATAGACTCAAGCTTGAACCTACATCATCTAGCCAACCACATCAATCCCATTTACTTACCCTTAGTCACAAATTTTAGCCTTGTCTTTTCTTGAACCTTTAGCCTATTCTTTCATACACCTTAAGGGGCTCTCCTCAACTCATCCTTAGGCTATCACTCTGCAGCATTCATCATGCATCCTCCTCAAAGCATCGCATTGCAGCATCTTGTCCATGTTCTCTCCTCATGCGGTATTCAGCTCAAGTCAACGATTTGGGCAAGTCAAAATCACATCCATCATCCCTTACAATTACCACCACAAAAAGCTAAGCCAAAACTCATGACTCCACAAAATTCACTAGCCTTACCTTACTCCATCAACCAGTGCCCTATAACACAAGCCCCAACCTCGATTTCACCAAGCAAGTTCATCAAGCTGGGGGCTCACCCACTAAACCAACCATCAACACCACAAATTAAGCCATTCCCAAACACCCAAACCCCATGGGTTGGGGGCTCACTTGCAATCACAAGCATCGCCTTTGCTCGAATGGGGGCTTGAGACGGCTCCATCCCGCAATCCAAAAGCATCTTACCATTAGTCAATTTCCTTGGTCATTTCATGCATTAGATCTAAGAATAGACTTGCATTACATATATAGCCATTGCAAACACTTCATAAGCATCATTGCGCATTGAGTTTACATACATCATCATGCATATACATCCTGCAAAAACACATTACATTGCACATTGCACATTGCACCACCTCCACACAAGGCTAGGGCCCATCTTACATGCAGTTGCCTTCACACGCCTATACGGCATTCATCGCTATACGCGATTGTTGCTACACGCAACATTCTTCCCGAAAAGCCGAGGTCAGCCGTAGGGAAGGTTTCCTGAGGAACGAGGCGCTTCCGAAGGAATTCATATCATCACTCATAGCCTATACGGCATTCATCGCTATACGCGATTGTTGCTACACGCAACTTTCCCCGAAAAGCCAAGGTCAGCCGTAGGGGAAATTTCCGAAGGAACGAGGCGCTTCCAACGGAACTTACATTACTTCTTCCCGAAAAGCCAAGGTCAGCCGTAGGGAAGGCATGTACATCACAACTCTCCCCGAAAAGCCAAGGTCAGCCGTAGGGGAACTTTCCGAAGGAACGAGGCGCTTCCGACGGAACTTGCATTACTTCTTCCCGAAAAGCCAAGGTCAGCCGTAGGGAAGGCATCTACATCATTTTCTTTTCCCGAAAAGCCAAGGTCAGCCGTAGGGAAAAGCTACCTGAGGAACGAGGCACTTCCGAAGGTATTCATCACCTCATTTTCTCCTGAAAAGCCAAGGTCAGCCGTAGGGAGAAAGCAGCCCGAGGATCCAGGCGCTTCCAAGGGCATAAAACCGCATGGGGCGCGGTAACAGGTAAAACTAACCTTTGTTTTGCAGGTACCGGCGAAAAAGGGTGACTCAGGGTCGCAGAACGTCTTGAGTTGCTCTCCGTCCCGAATCAAATACTTTGACTTTCGTCTTACGAGATTTTCGTCTCTTCAGACTCAGTCAAAGTGGGGGCTTCTTCACACAACAGCTCCTTTACACACTTCGGGTTTTGGAATCTTCTCCCGCGCCAGAAGTTCCACATATGCACACTTCGGGTCTACGATTTCTCCCGCTACAGAAATCCAGCACAAGCATCTTTCGGGTCTACGATTTCTCCCGCTACAGAAATCCAGCGCAACCATCTTTCGGGTCTTATGGTTTCTCCCGCTACAGAAATCTCAAGCAAATACATCTTTCGGGTCTTGGAATCTTCTCCCGCTACAGAAGTTCCGTCAGCACATCTTCGGGTCTTGGAATCTTCTCCCGCTACAGAAGTTCCGTCAGCACATCTTCGGGTCTTGGAAATTTCTCCCGCTACAGAAGTTCCGTCAGCATCTCTCGGGTTTTTGGAATCTTCTCCCGCTCAAGAAGTTCCGCGCACTCTTCCGGGTTTTGGAGTTTGCTCCCGCAACAAAAATTCCAAGGCAAGCAAATCAGACCGCACGGGACACGGCTACAGGTAAAACTAACCTTTGTTTTGCAGGTACCGGCGAAAAGGGTAACTCAGGGTCGCAGAACGTCTTGAGTTGCTCTCCGTCCCGAATCGAATACTTTGACTTTCGTCTTACGAGACTATCGTCTCTCCAGACTCAGTCAAAGTGGGGGCTTCTGTAGACACCTAAAAATGTCTCCCCAAAAGAGTAATCAGTGATGAAACATACCGCGTCTCGCGATTGTTTCGACTTAGAAAAGATGCTTTGAACTCACAAAAGTTGGAAATACGTGAGGTTATACTCGGAACTATTGAGCAAAGGACAAATAAAAGGGGCAAAAACATTTTCTTTTATTTATTTTAATTATTTTCTATTTTTAGGTTTTCTTTTCTATTTTTAGGATTTTTTATATTGGTGATCTCCATAATTTCCACTTTTCATCACACTCTTCACATTTTTCTGAGCTCACCAGTATTTTTAGATTATTTTTCTGATTTTTCTATATTTTTCTATGATTTTTATAAGTTTTTATACGCAGAAAATACAAAAAAAAATACAAAATACACAAAAATACCCCGGAAATACGTGGAACCTTCTAGAACACTCTAGAACTCCTTGCTTGGAGAGTAAGGGTGTCTAGGTGCGTCGAATCTAAGCGAATCACGTATTATGGAAAATAAAATCGGAGGAAATCAAAAAAATACGCGGAGAATATATACGCAGACCTGCGTATATACGCAGGTCCCCTGCGTATATACGCAGGTCTCCTGCGTATATACGCAGGGTTTTTCTCCTCCTTTTTCCCCTCGCGCCTATAAATACGTGCCTTGCTCATTCCGAAAAGACACACGATTTTTCAACTGACACACGTCTATTCTATCTTTCCCCGTCTCTAACTTGCGTATTCATTCTCTCATGCTCTCATACACTCTCTCAAACACTCTAAATACATACGTTCTTGAGTTCTAAGCATCGATTCTGTTTCGATTCAACAAGCGATAACAAGGTTTACTTTTGAGATTACTCGCCACTAAACACACTCTTTTCTCATTTCCTCAATCTAATTAATAACTATTGCGAGTTTCAATCTAATTAATAAAAATGTAGAAACTCACTATTTAATTGTTCCATGTAAATATGTAGGAGTAGTTAATGCTTTTCATGGTTTTCGTTCTTTTTCATTTCATTTTCATTACTATTATCATCTGTCAATACTAACGATTATTTATCTTTGTATAGTGATTCAAGGCGGAAGATTCATTTCGCTCGTTTTTTTATTACGAACTAACATTAGGTTTTGTTTGCAGATTCAGGGTAAGATTGGTTCGCATATATGTTTTGAATTGCATATACTTCGCATTGTCATTGGTTGTACATCATTTGTATATATTTTGCTAAATAAAGACCGGAAATTATGTGAATCACTTTAAAATCAGATTAACTATGGACAATCGGTTTTTAGGCACCGTTTTAACTTGATTAATGCAAAGTGGTCACAATTTCTAGGTTAGGTAGTCTCTTGTGCATAATAGAAACACACTTTCGTAGTAATCTTTAGGGTTAGTACGCTTTTAAGGTGCTAAAAATGTAAGTTATGTGCATTCAATGTCCGTGATGAATGGAATTGCAATGAGACCGAGTAGAGGCCGCTACATGCGGGCGAATTGGGTCACAGATCTGATTCGTACCATGTCCCCGAACCCACGAACTGGTTACTGGATCAGAACGTGGGGCCATTGTTTTGGCACCAACGTTTCGGGCGTTCGTGAATAACCTTTATAGGCACGGTGGCGACTCCCCTTACTCGACAACACTACCCCAATGCACTCACGTGCGGGTTCCGTGGCTCAAGCCCACGCAAAGCACCTCGATGTAGTACCAAGCCGCGTGCCCGCTATACGCGAGGGCGCGGCCCACATCCTACAACTAGTATTTTTAGATTATTTTTCTGATTTTTCTACGATTTTCTATGAATTTTGCAATATTTACAATATCAAAATACGTAGGGAATACGTAGAAAATACGGAAAATACCAAACAAATACGCGGAATGTTCCGGAATCCCCTAGAACTCCCTAGAATCGTATTTCTTGGAGGAGGGGATGTCTAGATTCATTCGTAATCTTGCAGAATAAGAAAAATCTTCGAAATAAGGCAAAGATCACTGAACGTATATAGCTCAAAGGAGCGTATATACGCTCCCCATGAGCGTATATACGCTCCCCATGAGCGTATATACGCTCACCAGCATATGAGCGTATATACGCTCCCCATGAGCGTATATACGCTCACTTTGTGCCTTCGCGCCTATAAATACGGCCTTGCCTCTCGAGTTTTGGGGGGACTGACACGGCACACGTTGCTAGGCTTTGCATACTCTCTTGCTCTCTCACTCATACTCTCTCGTCACTAAAACACAAAATACGAGTTCTAATACGTCTTTTTAAATCAAATCAACGAGCGAAATCAAGGTATACCTCTGAGGTTACTCACCCAAAACCTCATTTTCGTTTCTTTCTAATTTGATTAACAATTATTACGAGTTTTAATTCGATTAACAAGATGTAGAAACTCACTCGTTATTCGCTTCTTGTAAATATGTAGGAGTTTCATCACTTTTTATTGTTTTCAATTGTTTTCATCTTTATTATAATTGTCGCTTGTCATTACTAACGTCTTCTTTGCATTTTGTATAGCAAGCTTTAACGAGGCGCTTTCTTCATCAATACTAATATGTTTGTTTGATTTGTTTAGCGGATCGATCAAAGGCGCTATCATTATATTTATTATTTTTCTAACAATTTGTTTGTTTGCAGCGACAAGGTAAGGATGATGTATATTTGTATATGCATATTGTATATATGTTTTGTATTGCATTTCGTTTGCTCTTTAAATAAAGACCGGAAATTATGTGAATCACATTAAAGTCAGATTAATCATGGACAACCGGCTTTTAGGCACCTTTTTAATTTGACTAATATCAAGTGATCACATTTTCTAGGCTAGGTAGTTGTTTGTGCATAGTAGAAATCCACTTTTGTAGTAACTTTTTGGATTAGTGCGCTAATAAGGTTTTGAATATGTAAGTTGTGTGCATCCAATAATCGTGTTTGAATGGAATTACAATGAGACCGAGTAGAGGCCGCTACATGCGGGCGAATTGGGTCAAAGATTCGATCCGTACCATGTCCCCGAACCCACGAGCTGGTTATTGGATCGGACCGTGGGGCCATTGTTTTGGCACCAACGTTTCGGGCGTCCGTGATTAACCTTTATAGGCACTGTGGCGATCCCCTTACTCGACAACACTCCCCCAACGCACTCATGTGCGGGTTCTGTGGCTCAAGCCCACAACACAAACACACACTTCGATGTAGGCCCAAGCAAGCCCCCCTGCGGGGTTAGCCCACGGTCTACACTACGAATGTTTGATACCACCCCAAATTGGCTGAAGAAAGTTGGTATGTCACATTCCTTCACATACGACTGCAAGTTCTGGTGCTCGGTCTTGAACGCCAGAGATATGCTTGCAGCAGAGCCTAYACACTTTGGTTTTGAAGCCTACAATCCTTAGCTCATTGCTAGACAGTTTGGATTATGTCAATCCTTAGCCATCCTTATTTTAACCATAGGAAATCATGATTGGGTAACAAGGTACGTGTTCACTGAGGAAGACGTGTGAATGAGCCCAACCATCTTGTTTGAAACGAGCTCTCTACCTTCTTTCAGTGGTTGTGAGTTGGTCATTGAAAGTTATGTTTTATGGTGGTATAATTAGGCGTCCTAGAACAATACCGCCAACAAAATCATTAACAACTTCACCTTTAGTGTAACATCATTTGGCGATGKGTTATCTCATTTGTGGTACGATCCAATTCCTTGTATCTCCATTAATCATTTCATTTTACCTTCCCTTCTGTTTTGATTGTGCAGAAAGAAAAGGAAGTGAGAAGAAAGCGATTTCTTCTTTCAATAAGAATGTTGGTGATCTGACTGAGATTACCGTCCATGAAGGTGAACTTAACGCTATGCAGATTAACGTGCAGCCAATCCCCATACATGATGAAAATTGTCACCATAATATTCCTAACCTACCGATCATCATCAGTCTTCAAGAAGCCTTTGAACGTCCTTCCCGAGCTGGAGACAAGAAAAGAGGCAACAGGCATAGAAGAATCATCACTTCTAGCCCTTCAACTCGTACTCGGTCTGCATTGAAGTCAAGTGAACCAAATTTTGATGAAGATGACAGCCAACCCATCTCAAATAACATGTTACCAACTTTTTCCTTAACTAAGCTTTCTTTGTCACAGAGTTGACCCCATGATTTTATGTTCCAACATTCCTTAATCAGAAAAGGAAAGACCCCGAAAGACCTCCTTCCTCTGGCCCCACAATTATTAGTAGTGATGAGAAGAATTGATGGTAAACCCCCCTGCAATCAAAGCACAAAGCACTTCTCTTGAAGTCTAGAAAACCAACCAGGAAGATCAAACTTCTAACAGTCCTCCAAAGAAGAAACAAAAGAGTTTCTCCTCCATTCTCAGTGACACTGAATCCCACTCTTTTGACACAGTATCCACTCCTGTGCCTTCTTCTTCAGATATTGTTCCTCCTGAAATCTTGCAAGCCTACCCTGCTGCCCCTAATGTTGATTCCCCAAACCCAATCCTAACTATGGATCCTGGGCCTATCCCGAAAACCCTTCAAATATCTAGTGTCCTGCCCTAAAAGGTCAACATAGATGTTAATTCTGAACAGTGCACCCCTCAGTCATTTTTTGATTGAAGTTGAATCCAGCCCATCCGCCGATCAACCGATGGACCACAATCCAACAGATCTAAAAGAAATGGATCCTTTTGCGGAAACACTAGTTGTAGGGGAAACGCAATCATCGCCAAAAGCTAGTGATGAGAATGAGGCAATAGAGGTGTTCAACATTATAGGAGCAAGTATCCATTCTTTCCTTATAAAGGGTGCATATCAGCTAATTGGCCACAATCCAGGTAATTTTGACTGCCCAAGCTGTGATTTMGAATTTCCACACCATGTTTCTTACTTGAACTTTTTGTACTAGTCCCTTCCTAGGTAGTGACTCAAGAAGTCATTTAGGAAGTCCTTAATAACTGCTCCAAAGTAGAGAATGATCCTAGTTCAAAGGTTCGTGCTCATGTCATGCTTTCCTTGGGAAATTTGGTGGAGATATTAGCCTCTACAAACCCTTCTACATAGAGTGATCTGCTTGAACCTTATCGGGACTATATCAGTGCTATCCTCTCCAAGAAAGAGATTTTCCAGAAGGATTTCGCCTTCTCTCGAAGGGATATTTTAGGCACTTTCCAGCAAGGAGATCACTTATGGGTTGAGATGGACCAATATGTTGAGGAACAAGAACGCCTTGCTACCCGCATGTAGCAGCTAATAGAGGAAGATCACTCTCTTCTAGCTAAAGTAGCATCTATTAGACAGGAACGACAATAATACATCCTTTCATACGAGGCTTGCAAAAAGAAACAACAACACGCCAAGCTGCATATCGCACGCCTGAGGGAAAAAGGTAAATAAGTCAAGAAACCTCTTGAGAATCACTACACTAAAGTTGGCCTTGTTCCTAAGGGCTAGATCCTTGTAAGTTCATTAATGCATTGTGCCAATACTGCATTAGCAAGGAGGATTTCTCGTAGTCAGGGACATAGCTAGAATAGAGAAAAGAATCATTTCTTCATATTTGAGGAACTGTCGTTCTTATAACAATATTTAGGTGAACTTTCTTAGCTTATGTACTACTGTATTAACTATRTGGTTCCTGGTATACAAGGAACAAACCTTATTGTTTTATGAAAACCTCTTCATGTTACCATAGTAATTAACATGATTTCGTTTTTAGGAGTTTGTATGTGGCATTATTCATGATTTGTGATACACATCTCTCTAAGTTATAGGGATATTTCATCATGATTTTGTATAATTCCACTTTTTTAGAATACTTTGCAAACAACTAAGGCTTACTTGATGTATCATATAACAAGAAGATTTATCTTACTTTATCCTTCAAAGAAATTCAGACAAACATATAACTTAATCTATATACATTAAGCAAACTAGTTCTATGCTTTCATAGCTCTAAGAATGACGCCACTATTTGCCCCTCAAGAGATGCCCCCAAGACATCAATTGGCCGGATTAGGGTGGTCTTTGGGCACCACGCTCTTCACTACATAGGATACTCCAAAAGTTTTTTGTGAGTCATCATCTTCAGTAGCCTCTTCAATGTATTTTATTGCACTTGAGATCACTTTCACTTTGGGTGTCGATCGATTCTCAAGTTTGAGAGTAATCCCCTCGTCATTAGGAAAGGTCTTCATAAGTATCCTGGGAAATTCTAGGTTCAAATTAGCATCTACATCAGCACAAACTACCTCATATTCATTACCATTCCATAGTATTACTTTCCGATGCAAAGTAGAAGGAATAACATAAGTTTGATGCAACCATTCTCTTCTTAGAATTGTATTGCAATTACCCTCCCTTTTACTATAAAGAAAGTTGACCAAGTCTTGTAAGTACCTACTTGGATGTGCATATATGCCAATCCTTCAGTACTCTCTGACTTACCATTGAACGCAGTAATTCTAATTTTGACGCTAGACAAATCTTTCTTACCCTTACCCAATTTTCTAAAAACTGACTAAGGCATCAAATTTATTGTGGTGCCATTATCAATTAGCACTTTGCCTAGCTTGATGCCATCTATGTCAATTGTGACGTAAAGGGGATTACTATGTGAGTTGTCGACACTAAAATCCTTAATTAAGTTCTCCACAACCAACTATTCTTGCTCCTTTCCATGGATGGCGCCAAACTAGACCCTTTGTCCAACTTACTCAAGTCAGCTGAAATAGTAGAGGTCTTACTTGCAGCTTCGACTTAGTCCACTTCATCAGCCCATGAAGTATCCTTCTACACGGTGCCACAGGCTTTGAACGCTGGGTGGAAAGTGACTGCATAACAAGCGCTAGACTCGCAATCACCTTCTGAACAACTTGCTAGAAAATAAAGWTCTGAATTAGACACCTCGAAATCTAAACCCTCCAAAACCATATTAAACTAAATCCGTATCAGACACCTGCTCAGTCATCAGYACGTCTTCTGCAAAACTTTTGGTCCTATGGTTGGCTACTTCTTTTTCAATAGGATCCTTCATCAAGTCTCTAACTAAGGGGTGAGTCTGAATATTAACAACCTGCAAGCTCTTGGATGACCTCTGAATTATCTTTCTCTGAAGAGCTGTCGCTTCCAAATGAGGCTCCGACAARAGATTTCCTTCACAAGGTCCATCCACTTGTTTCCTACTTGAATGAGTCCGGATCTCTAGAACATCTTCTCTCAACTTCTCTCTCTGACTCCTATCCAAATGAGGCTAGGTTGTAGGAATTCCGTCCTGCAACTTCTCTGTCCAGATAAGACCTAAATGAGGCTGGGCATTGAGAACATCTCCCTTTGACCTTTCTATCCGGATAGAACCCGAAATAAATTTATCCTTGGGGATTCCCTCTGTTGAATTCTCTCTCCAATTGCTTTCATCCTTCAAATGAGGCTCCTCAACAGATACTACTTTAAGCATTCCCTTTTGCAAAGCCTCCTCATCCACATGAACTGCATTTGCTTGTAATTGGCTGGTAGCTGCTTCTCGGATCAACCTAGCCTTTTTCCTAACTCTTCTCTTCACTTTAGCAAGAGCCAGATCATCTTCCTGTCCTTTGTTTGTGTTTTGGTTGTTATCCCTTTGTCTGGTTTCTATCTCCTAGACATCTTGGTCTGAACTTGGCACCTTCTCAATCTTGCTCTTAAGTTAGACCACTGTAGGTTTGCCCAACCTGGTTAAGACTGAAACAATAGAGGGCATTCGAGGAAGAGTGACTGGTCCCATCCTTAATCCTCTTTTAAATTGAGACTTRTGGTGTCTAGGTACCCAAATTGGGTTGTTAGGGATAACTTTAGTCCTTACTAGCTCCTAATGTAACATATCAACACAAGAAGGAAACATAGAGAAGCGTAACTTTTTCAAGTCTTCCACTACCTTTTTTTTGAGAGGTAAACATAAATTTATTTCAAACAAACAGGAATACAACTAGGACTCCTCCCACAATGTCAAGCAAACTTGAGGCTTGTTAAAACAGAGGAATTACAAAGCTCCAAACCAGGAAGCATCACTTCTACTAACTTTCTTGATATACAACTGGGATATCCTATCCTTAATGACAAACTGAATGTGCGCAATAATACTATCGAAACTACAACTGTTATTGTTCCACACAACATCATTCTTGGTTTTCCAAATCATATAAGTGGTAACAGCAATACTAGCTACATACACTTGTTTCCTATAAGCAGAATGGGAGCAATTCCGGATCCACCTAAGCAATTGCTGCAGATTAGTGCAGCGTTTATGAATACCAAGCCAATGAGTGATAGTCTGCACCCATAGACCACTCACTTCACAGCCAAAAAACAAATTGGCATGAGTTTCAACCTGCTTGCCACACAAGCAGCACATAGCATCATCAACAACCCCCTAACCAAGCAATCTATCCCTAGTTGGCAGCCTTTGTTTCAAAATCAACCATAGCAGGAACATATGCTTAGGAGCATTAAACTTACTCCATACTGCATGTCTCTAAATCCAAGGAGTAGTCACAGGCCTAACCTCCAAGTACAGCTTCTTGATACTATACTAAGAAGCAGAACAAGCAAGCAGAAAAGGCTTTAAATGGTCCTTTACTTTGCAAATACTCTTGACTACCCAGCTAGCAGCCACAGGGCATTGAAAATCCCACCAGTTCTTATCCTTGATATAGAGGGTGTGAACCCACTTAACCCATAGGTAATCCTTCTTGTGAGTTATAGCCCAGACCTGCTTACCCACAACAACCATATTCCATAGAGGATGTTTCTCACTCCTAACCCACCAACACACTTAGGCCAACACACCTCATCCTAAGAAACATGCCCTGGTTTATTGCTCATCCAAGTACCATGCCACAAGAAGTGCCTGCATATTGTATTGATCTGATGTAGAATAGACTTGGGAAAAATAAAAATTTGACACCGGTAAACACAAATGGACATGAGGACTGCATTGACTAATTGTAGCCTAGCACCATAAGATAAGTGTCTGCTACTCAATGTTTTAATCCTTTTGCACATTTTGTGAACCAACAGCTCACAATCAGAGGTTTTGAGCTTTTAAGAAGAGATAGGTACCCCAAGTATCTAAAAGGAAGAGTCCCTAGCTTTAAACCAAAGAAAGTAACAATTCTCTCCTTTTGCTCCTGTGACATACCAGTCAAAAATATCTCAGAATTTTCAGGACTAATGTCCAAGCCTGTAGTATAGGAGAAAATTCTCAAACACCCAATAAGAAGCATGATGGAGTCAACATCACCATGAGAAAAAAGAAGCAAATTATCTGCAAAACACAGATGATTCATCTAAAGTTGTCTGCATCTAGAATGAAATTTGAATTTAGGAATGTCACCCACTCTCTCTAGCAACCTAGGATTAATGAACTGTGTAGGAAACTGTAGCCYTTGTAGCATTTCTTGGATAAAACCCCACTCCACTGTGTCATAGGCCTTCCTGATATGAAGTTTGATTAAACAACAAGCTTGCACCTGGTTAGGTCTATAGATCTTGACAAGGTCCTAGAAAAGAAGCACATTATGCAGAATATTCCTACCTGTGATAAAAGCTCCTTGATTAAAACTGAATATCTCAGGTAGAACTTGATTAAGCTTCTCACAAATCAACTTAGTAATGCACTTAAGGATCGTGGAACAACATGCTATTGGTCTGAACTCACTAACTGCACTAGGGACCCTAACTTTAGGAACCATAGTGAGAGTAGTGACATTAACCTCCCTCAACAGCTTCCTAGAATCAAAAAAATCCAAAATGGCAGCAGTCACATCACCACCTACAATGTCCCATGCAACCTTGAAAAAAGCACTATAATAACCATCAATGCCTGGACTTTTAGTCACAGGAATAGACCAAAGCACCCTCTTCACATCCTGAATAGAGAAACATTAAGATAACTTATCACACAAACCAAGAGACATTAGAGGACAAAGGTGGATCACCTCAGTGAGAATAACACTCCTAAAAGGTTCGCACTTCCCAAGAAGGGTCTGATAAAAGTCCAGGAAAGCTGCACTCACCCTCTGCAGGACTGTTCACCCAATCCCCTTGACTAGTACAGATGGCATTAATAGAGTTCCTCCTATATTTGCCCTTCATACTAACATAGAAAAGTTTAGTATTACCATCCCCATCCTTGAGCCAATGTAATTTTGCCTTTTTTTCTTGAGCATAATGTTGTAAGCCTCCCAAGCACTTATATATCTCTCATGAGCTGCTTTTTCGATTGAGGCCAAAATATAGTCTCCAGGTTGTCTATGCAAAGAATCTTGTACTTCCTTCAAATGTATCTGAGCAGCCAAAGCTTCTTGATGCAGCTCATCTTGACCCCTGGAGTCAAGCAACTTCAAGTGACCCTTCAAGCTCTTCAAATTACTTAACACCTGAAACATAAAGCAACCAAAAACAGGTTTCCAACAATTGAGCACAATATCCTTGAACTTAGGGTTAAGGATCCAATGATTGTGAAACCTAAAAGGCTTCCTCCCAGCATGAGCAAAATAAAAAGAGATAATCATAGGACAGTGATCAAAATCCACCTCAGGAAGAAAATGAGCCTCAGCAGCACGAAAAGCAGACAACCAGGCTGGGTTAGCCACTAACCTATCCAACTTTGAAAAGATCCTCCTATCACCCTCCTGTTTGTTGTTCCATGTAAAAAGCCTCCCAGAAGATTTAACCTCCTCCAAGTGACAAAAATCAAAATAATTTTTCATAGGTAAAATATCCTGAGTTCTCACAAGTAGGGCTGTGCAGAAATTTCCGATTCCGATATTCCGGTACGATATACGGTTTTATTTTTCTGAAAATTRGGACTTCCGATCCAATTTTTTAAAATTCGAAAAAACCYGACCGGATATCCAGTTTTTGAATTCGGAAACCGGACCGAATCCGGAATAATATTAATGACAATTCGGATATCCGGTTTTACGAATTATTGGGCTTAAAGCCCAATTCATTTTATCAAACTTTCACATTACTGGGCTTATCAACTATAACAATTCACATTATTGGGCTTATCAACTTGTCTGTTAGGGAATTTACTGATTATATACAATAATCCATTGTACATAAAATATGCATAATCACAATTAGACGGGAAATTAAAGGTAACATAGTAATATAGGGTTATGATCTTTCTGTACAAGTTCCAAGCCCTTGATTATAATATACAAGTAATTTTGTACTCCTAATTAAGATACAGGGAATATAGTAATATAGGGTTATCATCGCCGTTTAATCGAATTTGGATATCCGGTTTTTCGATCCGGTTTTTTCGAATATTCGGATTAATTCGGACCGTAATCGGATCCAAAAAAAAAAGATTTCCGAAAATTCGTATATTCGGAAATTCGGACCGAATAATTTCCGATATCCAGTTTTAAACACCCCTACTCATAGGGAGACCACCCACTCTTTCATCCAAGTGTAACAGGCAGTTAAAATCACCACTTACACCAGGCACTATCACAGGTGATAAGTCGATTAAATACACATTTTACATGTTATATTTAATTGATATTTGTCATATTTATCTCCATATTTAATTCTTTTGAGCTTTATTTGTTCTATATTACGATATTACTTGTCTTAGGTATTTTTGTGTTATTTTTGTAGGATATGGATGTTTTATTCYAGGATTAATGAACATACATCATATGAAGTGATTTTAGCATCCATGAGAGTCATGGCACAACTTATTGGGGTGAATATGAGTTAAAATTGAAGAAACGTTATTGCTTGCGAAATTTCAGCTTGACCACCTCACACTATTTTGCTCATATCTTGCGAAATGCTTATCGGATTCAAGTGATTCAAGTAGCGTTGGAAATTAGATTCAAAGTGCTTTGCAATGGTAGGTAACACGCATCGTTTAAATTTCTAAAACTCAAGATACGACCTCTCAAAGTGGACCCATCGGTCCAGGAGCCAAAACCAGCGCCCACTGGTTCTTGTTTGTCATTGCTGCTGCCATTCTGTTTTGCCAGATGGAAGCCCATCGCCCTATGGTGGTCGTGGCCTAGCTGTAATTTTATGTTTTAATTAAGATAGGCAAAGGCCCATTTAAATAAGCCCATTAGTCAGGCCATTTAAATATTTTTGTTTAGGTTATTAGAAAGAGGGAGAGGGCGCACAAGAGGGGAACCACAGTTCGGCAATTCAGCCACACTCTCCATGTGTAATCTCAATTCTACTGTAACTTTGATTCTTTACTTTTACTTTTCTATACTTTTCTTATTTAATCTAGTTTTATCTTTTTGACTTATGTTTGTTTATTATTTTAGTTATTTGTTTTGTTCTTTATCATGTTTGAGTAGTGTAATCATCTAGGATTTAGGTTYAACCCTAATATGAATTATATGTTATGATTTGATCCCAAATCCCCAAATTCAATTGGTTTATTGTTCATCTTTGCTAGGGTTGGTATTATTATCAATARTTGACTAGAAATAGTACTTATTGAATGTGATTAGGTTCGTGACGAAAGTTGGCTCTTAATCAATTTTAGAACCCTAGACAAAAGTAGGAAAAATCATCACGAAAGTAGTTGATCGGACTTGCTAGGATTTTAGGATGCTATTCTTAATGTCTCTAATATGTATGACTGCATGAATATAGGTATGATTGCATATTTAGGGAAGCCATTGATTGATCGAAAGAAATCCTTGGTACTATTTCAGGTCGTGTCTATCCTCTTGATTATTTTCTGAATGATTTGGGGTAATATTATTGATTACATATGTTTATATTAGCGGGGATACTTAATCCTAGATATTTTATTTTATTAGCTTTCTTTAGTTACTATTAGTTTCTAATTCTCCTTTCCATCTATTCTACTCGACTAATTGTAGTTCATAGCGATCAATAATTAATTGAACCTTCTCTCTAGAATCGACCCTGACTTACCCTACTACATAGTTAGGAGGTTTAGTTAGGTAAATTATTATCTTTGTTAGGTGCGCGACACGCCTTTCAACAGGTGCTAGCAATAGTGCACAAAGTGGCCAAAAGAGCCTCCCTCCCAACTTCATCATTAAAAGCATAAACAAAAGTGCATAAAAACACCATTTTAGTACTCTGAATAGTCACCCTACAATGTACCAATTGAGAAGTGACATGTAAAATATCCATAGTAAACATATCAGGCATCCAAGCTAATAGAATTCTCCCATTATAGTGATGACTATGATTGGAGAAAAAACACCAGTTTGGAAACACATTTAGGTAAATTTTCCCTAGATTGGGAACCTTTACCCTTGATTCTAGGAGGCTGCATAACTAGATACCCTGGAGATGGATCATCCTTCTCACTGTAACTTGCTTAGCAATGCCATTCAGCCCCCTAGTGTTCCATATCATCAACTTATCCATAACTGGTAGAGGGCTCCCCCCTCTCACTAGTTTCCACCTGAAAAACACCAACAACATGTCCTAGATCCAAAGGTACAAACCCATTAGTTAAGACCACAGGAGGGGTAGCAGGAACCACCTTAGCAGAACTAGCCTTCCTCCGAGCTACAAGCTGAAAGTCCACTTTATTCTCTGCAACCATAGGCCCCACATCCCTAGGAGAAGAGGTCACATGGTTCACCACAGGCACAMCAACAGAAGCAACCGCCAACTACATGTTTAACCTTAGGAGTCCATCTTTGAGCCTTCCCCTTCCTACACTTGTCCACAGTATGACCATACCCTTTACAACCAATGCAAAGGAGAGGCCTCCACTCACATTCAACACTTTGCTCAACAAGGCAACCAGATTAGTTCTAAAAAAATATGGAATCAGGCAAGGTCTTATCCACTAAAACATCCACAGAAATCCGAGCAAAGAGAAGCCTCTCCTTTTGCATGGTAGCATTATCAAGCTTAAGATAGCCCCCTACCAAGCCAGCAAGCTTCCTCAAACATCTTTCCCCCCAATACTTCAAATCAAGTCGAGGAAAATTAATCCAAATTGGGATAGTTTTCAGAGGGGCAGTCCAATCCATATCCAAAGTCCAAGCTTTCACAATAAAAGGTTTCGAGTAAAAAAAGTGATGTCCAGTATTTAGGGCCTTAGTCATGTTATCAAAAGAGTCAAAATGCACCAGGAAGAGCCCCAGATTCAATAGAGCAATTTTATCAATGCCACAATTCTTCCAAATCCGATTGACAAAACCATCAATCACCTTAAGAGGTGGGTTAGCCCCTAAAACATGACAAACCATAGCAGAATTCCAATAATTAACCTCCTCCTCAATATCAACTAAATCCATTTTGACATGGTAAGAAGATTGAMTATCACATGAATCCGAGGAAGGCATGCTCTATTTTTCGGAGAAACCCACTTTCGGACCACCACTCTGAAGAACACTAAGCCATTGATCCAATTTCCGCTTATCCTCAAAAGCATGATAAGCAATACACATTTGCTCATTCATAGCAGCATCAACAAGCTCAGCCTCCTCAGATGGAGAAACCCTAGAATCATCATCAACATCAGAACCAGGGGGAATGTGTCGATCTTGCAGAATGTACCACCGTCACCTCCTTCTTCTTTAAGCGATTTCCAGACGCACGTTGTTGCCTAGTTCGTTCCATAGCTCAGGTAGAAAACACCCCAAACCAGCAACAATGGCAAAAAGCAAAAAACTCTAGAGAGAGAAACTCCTAGAGAGAGAAAGAGTTGTTTTTTATTGCCTTCGACTGCCTTTATTTGCAGGGAAAACTTCTGAATGGCCTCCGTATATGTTTGAGCCTTCTGGAAARCGTCTCCATCATGATTAACATGGGAAGTAACAATTCCCGACTGCACCTCATCATTTTCAGCCTTCTTGCCCCTGGGTTGAAAATTAGCAAGATCCAACGCTTMGTATTACTACTTTGAGATTGTCGACCCATATTTCCTCATATTTTTGTTGAAGAAGCCCTTGAAGGCCTTACACTAATGAGTTGAGTGCGCAACAKTGAATTGCCTCCTACATATGTTAAGGTTGTCATAGTCTTGCTCTTGGAATTTTGGAGCGATTAGGACTCCTTAATTCARAACATGTTCATATAATTTTACAGCAATAACTATATTAGAGAGTTCCTGCATGTCTGTATGGGCGCCGGGGCATCACTGGGCCGGACTGAGTTCGGTCCCTCTGCTCCGAGGGGTACAATTTAAGGGTGGCTCAGTTTGTTTGCTAGAATTGAATTCTTGCTTTTGCATATTGTGAGTATGCCTGGAGTTGTGTATTTATACTCGAAATGAGTCGAGGAAGTCGCCACCGCACTTCTTTTGGGAAGCTGCGGAACCCGTTTTAAGCCTTGCCTATAATTGCATAAAGCAAGGCGAAGGACTACATGTTTGGTAGTGCACCAAAGGTCTGGARTAGGGGACAACGGAATAGCGAGATTGTAATGAAATAATATCGTAATATAATCGTATAAAATATACACGTGATTTTATATGATCATAGTTGATGTTATTGCGATTATGGCTGATATTACCACGATGTTCGGGATTTTCAACTTCCTCGGGACGCGTGTCTCAAGGTGAACATCCCGYGATGGCCCGCTTTGCTCGGTTTTGCGTTTTTGCTTAACAAATTTATAAATATTAAACCATAAATCAAAAAATTATTGAAAAAATATGAAAAATTCCTTGTGAAAAATAGGGTGTTATGCTAAAATTTTGTGAATTTTGGWATTGTGTTCATAATTTAATTAATTATTGCAAAATTAATTAAATTGTTGAAAATTRGAAAATTTCCAAAAATACTTAGAAAAATTCAGAAAAATTCCGAACAATTCTAGAAAAATGTTTAAAAACAATTTAAAATTATTTGAAAATTAAAACTTATTTTTTGAGGTGCTAAATACCTGGAAGAGGTGTTCGATGTAATGGAATCTGCCTTTTTTAGGGCCTGTCAAGTTCCTAGCTCTCTCAATTTGACTTGGATGATGCAAGGGGTGTCTTATGATTGGCCGTTTTGGGCTAGGGACAAATGTACGTATCTACAAAGGCCCCCACTTTGGCTGAGTTTACCGAGAGTAAAATCTCGTAAAATGAAAGCCAAAGTAACTGGTACCTGCAAAACAAATGCATTAGTTTTACGTGCACCTGGATTTGCATGTAGCTTGCTTGTCTCTGTTGCTAACACTTTTGCTTACTTTTCCACCTATGGTTCTGATTCCATCGGGGCTCCGTGCTTCGATCTTTGGGGGGGAATTTCCACCTATGGTTCTGATTCTACTGGGGATTTTCTACTAACAGGTTGTTCGCCAAGATACTTCCGTTAGGACTTCCTAGGGTACTATTATCTCGATGTCCACTCCGATGCGTTCGTTAGGACTACGTGGGGAATTATTGCGGTATCTGCATCGATGCCTCCTGACTTCTTTGGGGAAAATGAAATGGTGTGCGTATTGCTGCCTCCGTTTGGACCTGGTGCTTGCTTGAATATTTTTATCCCATCTCGGCTAGTCTTTCGGGAAGGTTAACATACTGGTAACACAACATATAGCCACGAATGCGTATAACGAATGTCTTTTTGCTGGTGCGTGCTTGATCTGCTGTATCCCATCTCGACTAGTCGTCCGGGAAAATTAAACTGGAGGTAATGTCGCGTATAGCCACGATCGCTTATAGCGAATGTCTTTTTGCTAGTGCACGCTTGATCTGCGGTATCCCATCTCGGCTAGTCGTCCGGGAGAACTCAAATGATGGTAACGTCGTGTATAGCCACGGTTGCGTATACCAATGTCTTTTTGTAAATGCTTGCATTGCGTATACACAATCGGACTAACGATTGGCCCTTGCGAGGATGATATGACTTCGACTAGGGAATGTGTGCTTTGACTTTGATCTGCTTTCGACCTTCACTTGATCGTGGCTATTGCATCGTTGTGACTTTGCATTTGCTTATGGCTTGTCGTAGCTTCGTAGGGGTATTTTTGTAGCGATTTGATGACTTTCGGGACCATTTTTCTTGCTTAGGGGCATTTTCGTCATTGTGTATGACTTTGAAAGTTGATTGGAATTCCCTGGAAGTACCAATGGCATTTGAACACAACGGGATTTGCGCGTACAAAAGTGGGCCCATGAGAAAGCTTGAAAAACGAGCCAAAAATAGGCAGAAGCTGGGTGAAATTATGCCCAGCATTCAACCTATTTTGGCGGAATTTCGTTTCCTTTTAAGGCCACTTTGCCTCATTTTGTCATTTGTTCTTTGCTTTGTTTGTTGCAAGCTCTCTCTAAACTCCATTGCTACACCTTGGAATTGCTTGGAAAGGCTTGGTTTGCTCATCAAATCCCAAGTTCAAGTAAGTTTACTACTCCAAACTTGAAATTCACTTGTAAGTTGCAATTGTAATACTCAAAATCATGCCATTTGAATATGCCTTGTCAATTTGTGCCATTGAATTGGGGCTTTCTCCCTTGCTTGTGTATGCTTGAAATTGTTGAATGCTTTGGATTATTCATGCTTATGTGGGTCATTTGCAACTTGTTTCATCAAATTTGTTGCAAATTTGAATGAGTTATGCCATTGTAAGCTTACTACTTGAAGAAGATGATGAATAGTAGCTTGCTATGCCCATGCATTGTTGAATTATGTTTATGCCATGTTTATTCTTGCTTGTTGATGATAGAATAAACCTTTCCATGCCTATTTGCAACAATGTGGATGCCCATGTATGATTTKACCATTGCAAGTAGCTTAAAGCTTGAAAAAACACTTGTTAATGGTGTTTACTTGCTAAATTGAGGATTATGGCATATGAGTGAGCGTATACACCTTCTTGAAATCCTCGTTGCATATAGAATTTGTGAGTGGAATTGTGCATTCCGTTAGGCATTTATATTCACTAGGGAGAAGAAGTGCTCTTTCTCGCCTTTCTAGTTGCTTGTGTATTGTCCCGATTGTCAGGAAATTGTGCATTTCCTTCGACCATGATTGTGTTGATTAGTTGTAAGCCCCCAGAGCACTTTTTGTTTGTATGTGGGATGTCCATTTTTTAGCCATTATGATGCCCGTTTGTTTTCTGAATCTTTGCCCAATTCTTCTTGTAGCATGCCAGTACGGAGAGGAAAGCAAGTACGCAACTCCCGTTAGAGATGGAGGGTGACTGACTGGGATAACTTTGAGTTATGCTACTCCCCTAATCACCACGTTCTTATCCGTCCGAGGAATGGACGGGTATGTTGCTTTCACTTATCTGGTTATCTTTAGTTTTGCCTCGTTTGCTAATTTTTGTACCATCTCTTGTGCAGAGTGATGACCGTACTCGGACGTACGAGACCTTTCATACGATTGGTGATCTCTTCGTAAAGAGTTCTTCGAGCACCGTAGAGCAGTATGGGACATCCTCGGGCAATGTGACTTCCAGGATTTTGTTCTTAACCTAGTTAGTTAGTCATATTCACTTGCTCCCAAGATTCCGGTGTTCGGCCTGATGGAGTGGTTTTGGGATACGACGAACACCCTTCACTTCCCGTGGGGGGAAATGGCCGTGACCCCCTACGACTTTGCTATGTTGACTGGGCTTGCTTTCTCTGAAAAGCTTGTCCCTTTAGATGACGAGATCAGGCTGGGTCCGATTGCTTCTCGCCTACGAGCTGAGAGTGTGGATAACCGTGCATCACAGAGCATGCTCATAGAGGGTCTGGAGCTGGCAGGCACTAATGATGAGTAGTCAGCTAGGATCTTTATCCTGGTGATGCTTTGCACGACATTATGTCCTGATAAGGGCACGGAGAGCAGAATTCAGCTTCGTTTTCTCCCTATTCTGGAGGATATTTCTGCTGTTTCCTCCTATGACTGGGACGGATTCGGCTATGCTACTCTGATGCATTCTATAAGGTTATACTGCTGGAGAGTGCTCGAGGTAATTTTCTTTGAGTTTTACCGCCTTGTTTGCATTTGATTTGCTTCTGTTGCCTGACCTCATTAGTTGTACTTGCAGTTTTGGGCTTATGCGTACTTTCCACGGATGGGCTTGGTGCCTAGGTTGYACCCTCATGCACAGCCCGCCAGATGGCCTGTGATGATGCAGTGGACACCCCGGGACACTCTGTCTTGAACCGGTAGGCTTCAACAGCCGAGGAGGATCCTTCGCCTCTTGAAGCCAGCTAAGGTGAGTTCCGTTTCCCTTTTCTTGTATGCTTTCTGAAGGTTCTAAGATACTCAAGAGGGGGGGGGGGGTGAATTGAGTATAATCGASTGTGACCAATTTTTCWTTTTGCTTTTGATCTTATGATAAGGAACCAGTTGGACTGGTTCCTATAAGCAGCGGAATGTAAATAAAGCAGTAAAAGAACACACAGTATTTAACGAGGTTCACCCAACTCTGGGCTACGTCCTCCTACCCTAAGATCTTTTATTAATCAACTCTGAAAAACAAAGAACTTGCTCACTCTACTGTTTCCCTACTCCGGGAACTAGTACACCCCACACTCAACTCTGAATGTGCACTCGACTCACACTCGTAAGTCCAACTTTGTGTTTGAACTCACAAACACTACCCAGGCTTTCAACCCCTCTGTATATAGCCTTTACAAGAACAATATTTCTCTCTTATGAATTACTTCTTAGAAAGCTAAGTAAGAGAATGTTGTATGCTCGATGTATGACTCAATGTTTATGAACTAGTGCTTTCTGTGTTTCTTTCTCTCAAAGTAGTATTCTCTTTTTAATTGGTGGAGAGAGTTATAGAGTGTTGAAGTATAGACGTATATTTATATTAACTTAACCCTAGTTTCCATAAATCTATTCTTGCCAAACAAGGCAAGATTAGTTTTATGGAAAGTATTTATCTTGTTCGATTTTATCCTAAGATTTTGATCGAACAAGATATATACTCCCAGTTTTAAGGTAATATATATATCCATCTATAATTCCAGCTGCAAATAATCTTTCAAAATATCTTTTGGAAATATTTTAGAAAAACCCTTTTTAAAACTGCAGCCAACATTCTATTCAGGAACTAAGCTGGTTCCCCAGCTTGGTTCCTTGAGTGTGTTATGAATTCTGTTCCAAGCTTTGTACCAGAATTCACAACATACTCAAAAACACTTAAAGCATTTAGTTCATTTCCATTTAGTCACACTACAGAGCATATTACATGAAAATCCTTTATTTAAACTCTAAATTACAATTCTTCGAATCTTCATGCAATCTTCAAGAACTTGAATCTTTCCTTCAATTACTTCAATCTTTGAACACAGCTTTCTTCTTCGAATATCTTCGAAAGGATTCACACTTCAAGTCTTGGAATAGATCTATTACTGCACATATAGCAATGTTAACATGCAACAAAAGATATATGACTGTCTCGGTAGAATAACAGTCAAGGAAACAGCTCATACTGGTTCTGCACCAGCGAATGAGCTCTTATGTAATCAGCTGTTCCCTGCACTAAACAAGTTAGTTTCAAAGCATTCTCATTAAAATACTAACTTGTCTAGGGAAACAAGTTTCTAAACTAGCTGGTTCCCAGAATCAACAATATTCATACTTTAATCATCCTGTTTCCTGTAATGGTTTGTCATCATTCAAAACTTAAGGAACTCAACAAATTCCCCCTTTTTGATGATGACAAACTTAATCGAAGTTCCTGTAACCAAATAAGTTAAAAATAGACAACCTTCAATTTTGTACTCATTTGAGCACAACCAGCAGACTCAATGACTCAATGAACAAGTTAGTTATTCTAACTGGTTCCTACAAAGAAAAAGACTCAATGAACAAGTTAGCTATTCTAACTGGTTCCTACAAAAAAAAGACTCAATGAACAAGTTAGCTATTCTAACTGGTTCCTAAACAACTTAACTAAACTAGAATCTGGCTTTATGAACTTCGACACTTCTTTCCCCCTTTTGGCATCATTAAAAATCTCACAAGTAAAGCACATGTGCACAAATTGTTAAATGTGCTCATCCATACAGTGGCATCAACCACCATTCAAGTATCATGCTGCAAAGAGATAATCAGTAGAGCATAGCATCACATAGCAGAATAGTAATAGTCCATACAAGTCAGCAAAAGTGCAACCAAAAGGACCCTAATCCACATAGAAAGAAATGTTCGTGGATAGGGTGGAATAAGTACAGGTCAACAGAATCAGTTATTTATAGAATTCAAAGAAAAATAGGGGAGGGGAAACAGGAGCAAACAGCATCACTCCTCTCCATCATACTCTTCCTCCTCCTCATCATCGAGCTCAGCATCTTCATCATCATCATCGTCTGCATCATCATCATCATCTACATCTCCCTCAACCTCCTCATCATCCGCTGGGTCCTCAACCTTTGTCTCCTCAGTCTGCTGCTGTTTATCATCAATATCCCCTGGTTACTCGATCCCCGGAACCACCAACTCACTTGCAGCAGCTAGAGCCGAGACCTGAGTCGTAGGAGAAACAGAGCTAATACCCGGAGCCATCTGAGCTTTGACATCAGCTAACTCCTTCTCCATCTGACCAATCTTAGCATTGAACGAGGTTGAAATACCCTGAACCAGCTCCATCAACTTACCAAGAGTTTTCTCCTGGTTTTCCATTCTTTCTAGCACAATACTTTGACTAGCTGGTTCCTCTGCCTTGACTTGGGAAATTGAGGGATGTGAAATTGTATGGAAAACTTGAAAAGTGTGAGTTTATGGTGTCTAGTATCACTTTTCTTGGTTACATTGTTTCTTGTGCGGGGATACATGTTGATCCTTCGAAAGTTGAAGCCATTTCCACATGGTTGGCGCCTACTAGTGTTCATGAGGTTCGAAGTTTCCATGGCCTTGCAGTTTCTATAGGCGTTTTATTCCGAATTTCTCAACAATTATGGAGCCTATTACTGCTTTGACAAAGAAAGGTGAGAAGTTCGAATGGAACCCTAAGGCTCAACAAGCTTTTGAGACTGTCAAGAGGAAGCTTTGCCATGCACCTATTCTTGCTCTACCAGATTTTTCGAGACTTTTTGAAGTTGAATGTGATGCAAGTGGTGTCGGCATTGGAGGAGTTTTAATTCAAGAGAAGCGACCTATTGCATACTTTAGTGAGAAATTGAATGGTGCTAAACTGAAATATTCCAATTATGATCGTGAGTTCTATGCTATTGTTCGATCTCTTGATCATTGGTCACATTACTTGCGCCCAAAGCCTTTCATATTGCATTCTGATCATGAGGCTTTGAAGTATATCAATGGACAGCAAAAGTTGAATCATAGGCATGCAAAATGGGTTGAATTCTTGCAATCTTTCACATTCCATGCAAAATACAAGGAGGGCAAAACGAATGTGGTAGCTGATGCACTCTCAAGGAGGAACTATTTATTGGCTATGGTGGAAACTAAAGTGTTGGGATTCGAAGTCCTCAAGGAATACTATCTCACGGATCCTACTTTTTCCAAGATTCTTGCAAGCCCTTCTGGTGAGTTCACATTACATGATGGTTTTCTTTTCAAGGGTAACAAACTTTGTATTCCTCAGTGTGGCATTCGTGAGCTTCTGGTTCGTGAGGGGCATGGTGGTGGTCTTGCTGGTCACTTTGGGGTTCACAAAACCATGGATATTTTGCAAGAACACTTCTATTGGCCAAAGATGTTGAAGGATGTGGAAAAGATTGTGGAGCAATGCAGTACATGTCAATTGTCCAAGAAAACGTTCCACAAGGGTTTGTATACTCCTTTGCCTGTTCCTTCTACACCTTGGGAAAGTGTGAGTATGGATTTTATTGTGGCTCTACCACGAACTCAACGAGGTAAGGATGCAATCATGGTGGTGGTGGATCGTTTCTCGAAAATGGCACACTTTGTTCCTTGCCACAAAACAGATGATGCTACTCATATTGGAGATCTTTATTTCAAGGAGATTGTTCGTTTACATGGATTACCTTTGAGCATTGTTTCCGATAGGGACACAAAGTTTTTAAGTCACTTTTGGCGCACTCTATGGAAGTTGGTTGGTACGAAGCTTCTCTTTAGCACTTCTCATCATCCACAAACAGATGGCCAAACTGAGGTGACAAATCGAACTTTGGAGACCATTCTTCGGGGTTTGGTCAACAAGACTCAAAAGATTGGGATGTTAAGCTCGCACATGCTGAATTTGCATACAATAGGAGTCATTCTAGTACAACTTCTAAATCTCCTTTTGAGGTTGTGTATGGAGTGAACCCTTATCTACCATTGGAGCTTGCCCCTATTCCAAAGGGGAGCTTGATACATGCAACTGCTAAGGATAGGCTTGAGGAGTTTTTGAAACTTCATCAAACAGTCAAAGATCGAATTGAGAAGATGAATCACAAGTACATGACAAGGGCAAATAAGTGGCGCACACAACCTTCTTTTCAAGTTGGTGATCTGGTTTGGTTGCATTTGAGGAAGGAACGTTTTCCAGCTGAGAGAAAGAACAAGCTGAAGCCTAAGGCTGCTGGACCGTTCAAGATCCTTCAGAAAGTTGGAGAGAGTGCTTACAAGATTGACCTTCCTCCTGAATATGGTAATGTGAGTACTACTTTCAACGTTGGTGATCTTTCCCCTTACTTTTCCGACCAAAATTTGAGGGCAAATTTCTCCAAAGGGGAGAGAATGATGAGGATTCATTGGCTATTCTGGAAAATTATCCTATTGATTTGGAGATAAACAATAATATTCAGGATAATTGCTTTCAAATGGTTACATATTTGGAAAGGAATCTCGGCTTGGAAGATAATCTGGAAAAACAAATCGGTTGTAATTGTTAGATTAGGCCGAATTATGATAGATTAGATTAGTTTGTTAGAATATCTGTTAGTTTGTTAGGATATTTGTTAATTAGTTAGGATATTAGGATAAATATCTTAGATATTTCCTATTTCCGTGTTAATTATGATATTTTCCAAATTTCCGTGTTAGATTAGTTGAGTCGGTTAGGGTTTGTTAGGATTTCCGTGTTAGATTAGTTTGAGTCGGTTAGGGTTTGTTAGGATTTTCCAGATTTTGTTAGGATATTTTGATGTAATTAGATTTAGATATTTTAGGATAATGTTAGTTAGGATATTTGTGGATAAGATTCCTATCTTTCATAAATATCTTAATTAGTTTTTAGATACTAGCTTGTATTATAAATAGGGCCGAAATTCTTCAATAAAATTCAGATTATTTGAGTTTAAAAATTCTTCTTTGTTTATTCAGAGAAAACCTTGTGAGTTTTGTGGTTTGGTTCCGGAAATTCACTTGATTAGCTACTAGGTCGGTTGTCTCTTTTAGGGACTGGTTCCACTTGGTGAGTTAAGATCCTTCGAGTCTTTCTCAAGATTTGAAGTTATTTTTATTGTTCAAACACTATCAAACACGTTTTTGTTCGTTTCTTGGATTTTTGAGGAATTCTTCCTTTTAAATCCACATCA
>SNQN01000686.1:0-25958 GCA_008642245.1 Bassia scoparia
CATAGTTCTCAGATTGCTGATAAATTTTCAGATTGCCTATAAAATTTCACAATGTTTATTCAGATTTGTTATAAATATTCAAATTGCTATAAAAATATCCAACAAAGTTCTCAGATTGCTATTAAATTTTTCAAATTTTCGAATACACGCGATTAACAGCCAACATATGCTGACGACGAAGCGGAATATACAAATCCAGTGAAGATACTCAACAAGATGATGTTATGATCAAGATGCAGGTACTGTAATGGATTTTGTGTGTTCACATTATATTTATCTAGCTAGTAAAAATGTTAACAGTTCCATTTTATTATGTATGCTGCAAAACATTTAGATAATCATTTGGAAGGACAATGATTCTGAGAACAATGATAACACTGAAGGCAATGGCTGACAATAATTTGCCAACCTAACATGTCTGACCATGCTGAGAGCAATAACAAAATTTGAGGCTGATGCAACCAGTGTTACTCCTGGTATAATAAAAAGCTTATTGTGTGTGTTTTATTCGAATTTTTTCAATAAATTAAATAATTAAGTTGCTTACGTAATGCATATGTTACAGGAAAGAGAAAGGTGAAAAAAACCATACAAGACTGTCACTCCGACGAGTCCACTAGGAATTCTGAAATGGCCAAAATGAGACGCCGCTGAGAAGAAAAAAGGTTGATTCAACTAAAGGGCCAACCTATCGGAAAAATAGGGCGAACCTTTCGAGTTATTGTGGCTCCCTTGTCAAGAGATCCTCTTAATGCTCCACTGTATAAGGTGGAAGAATCTGCCAAATACCAGAAGAAACAAAGAGGAAGATGTGGAAGCTTATTCTGGTATTTATTAATATTATTGGTATGATGAGCACTAATTTAATTGAGTTCTTCTAAATTCTCTCACTAAATGCCCCCTTTTATTGCAAGGAAAAATTTGATCTTCGGACACTGCGATGATGATGAAGTGCTAAGAGGAAAGACGAACAGAAGACAAAGAAAGGAAAGACAAAGGAAAAGAAGAGGAAAAAATCATCATTGGGATCTCTTGACAAAAAACACAGAAATTATCGATCGCGAATTGAAGCCAACTTATATGATACACAAGAGACTATGAATGATCGTTGAAACGAAGAGACATACCACCTACTGTTGAAAAGAAAGATTGGGAGTGGCTAGTAGAGTATTTTGGTTCTACAAAGTTTTCAGGTATATGTGATACAATATAATATAGCAAAGTGGGGATTAATATAACTTGTGTAAAATTATATTATTTTCTTATATTTCATATTGTTTCCCATTGCTCTCCTTGTTTATTTAATTGATTATATTCACATTGCATAATTGCAGAAAAAAGTCAGAGAAACATTAGAGCCGCTCATTTTTAGACGGCTGACATAACTGTGTACAAAAAGTTCGTTGCTCAGAAAGCACAAGATATGGTAATCCTATTACATCCTTAATCTAATGTCTATTACATATTAAGGCTTGCAGCCAATCCTATGATCTGTAAGCGAAGTACTAAATGCCCCTTTTTTTATTATAAATCCAACTGATCAAGTAACATTAAGCGACCCTTAGGAAGAACCTTGCTGCATATATTGTTGGACAGAGCATATTAGAGTTGGCGATACCTTTACCACATTGCAATTAAAATGTCGATTCCATGGTTTCTAATTTCTACCAATAAATGTATAGCAGTTGAAAAATGACGAGTACGTATGCTGCAAACTGTAATTTTAAGGATTTGTTTAAGCAGTTTTTTTCAAAACGTATCTCGTCATTTTTAAGCCAGTGTTTTAATTTGAAGCAGTTTGTGGTAGTTTTTTGTTGGGCAAAGGTAATTAATAATATTTAATAGAGGTAAAGTAAAACAAAACTTACAATCTAGGAGCACTAGAAACAACAAAGCCAACAAAAGCCAAACCTTACAGCCCTAGGTGCATGGCATCATTGCTTCATTGGTACCACCTTTCTAGAAGGTTTCCAACAAACAAGCAATCCTCTGCAGCCACCTAAGGAAGTACATTAACATTCATTACAATCAGCAGCAAGAGTCACATTACACAACTCCCAATCTTCCTTAAACAATTTACTGGAAGCGTATTCTTGGATCCTGTCCAAAGCAGGTCTCTTCACATCTTTGACTAAGTTACTCAGGTCTCTTAATTCTGACTGTGGATTCTTGCTTCATTTCTCTGCATCCAAATGCTGTTAAAAAAGAAGCGATTAACAGCACCAAATACTTTAGCTCTCCCTCCCCTCTAATAGGGCTTTGCAGCCAAGTGGTCCGATCCTCAAATGACTGAAAACCTGTCTGCTTTACTGCAATGTCTCCTGACATGCCTTTGCAAGCATTTGAGCATACTGACACTCTAGAATAGAATGTCCGATAGTTTCAGTAGCTTCATCCCATTAATACGCATTTTCATCATGAGCAACCCCTATTCTTTTTAACCTGTCCTTAGTCTGCAACCTTCTCCACATGATCAACCAGTTATTAAAACTACCCTAGGCTTATGTTGTATCTCCCCACACCCATTGGAGCCCAGCATTTCTCTTCCTGTTCCCCTCTAAGCCATTCTTATATCCAGTGGCTGCAGAGTACCCCTTCTGGTTGAAAATCCATCTACTACCATCATTATCCCTCCCTGAATGGGTCTTTGATCTTGCACATGGATGACTTCCAAGTACCAGCTAGCAGAAGGAGAGGAATGTAAGTCCTCAACTTGACCTTTCAAAATATACCACATTTATCCATTTGACCCCGGATTTATCTGCCTTTACTTGCCAATACTCAAAATATTTTTGAGCAGACGGAGGAGGAATGTAAGTTGGTTGTAGTTGTTTTGGCATTTTCTCATTGCTGCAGTGTTTTTATGAGCAGTCTGTTGTGGCATTTTTCTTCATGCGCAGTTGTTTTTGAGCAGTTGTTCTTGGCATTTTTCTTCATGCTGCCAGTTTGTATTAATCTTGTTCATTTGCTATAATGTCTATTTGTTGATGGATTTTATTAACAAAATATTTCTATCATAGATATATTTGAACGTGATCATGTGATGCCTGGATTTGTTGGATTTGTTACGAGGAGACTCATACGAAGCAGTGGAGAAAAACACCTGTTTACTAAAGTGGGGCTCAGGGAAAACTCTGTAAGTACTATATATGCCAATGACTTGACGATTTCACTATACTTTATTGGAAATTTGGATATCAGATTCATCTTCTTCTTTCATTGTGTTTCGTGTAAATACGTTTATCTGTTACTGCTTGACATAACAAAAAATACTGAAATTTCATCAAATTTATGATATGTGGAATATATTTGTGCATAATTTCTAATTAAAAGTTTTATTTGGAATCAATTTCGAATTCATAACTTTATGAAAAAAAGCTGAAGTTTTTTGGTTCTCCAATTGGATTTTCTCCGTGTTGAAATTGTATGATTAACCTGTACTTACCGTATAAATTCTTGAATCTCTATATTTTTCAATACAAGTATCACTTTTATCTGTCGAACCTTGTTTCCAATTGTGAGATTATTTTTTGCAGTTGAAAGCCTAAAAAAATTCATTTAATTTTGACTTTGAAAAGATTCCAAGTGTTGTGTTGATGTAGGAAAAATCTTACCCACTTTTTTCTCCCTTTAAATCCTGTGAATAACTTCATTCTTCCACATTAGGAATGGCAACCATTCACCCATCGAATCTAAAACCTGCCTTAATCGTTTACCATTACCAACCTTCACACCACCACCAGTTTTTGAAAATTCAATTCACCTGTAAAATGAGAATTAAACCAAAAGAGCTAGGGAATCTTTTATTATGCACTTATACACTTGCCTTGAAAAAATCTTATTTTCAATCCAAGATAGTTCCTTGAAATCAAAAGTGAGGATTGTTTTAGATTCTATTTACATTTTTCATGAGCATTCGCATTAGTAAAAGAAGGTGATGCCTCTAATTCTCATCACTAACCACCACTACCCTTATTAGTAAGACCTTTAATTTTGCGCCAATGTATACCAGAAGGAGAGTCAGTATTCAGCCAGAAGTTGTATCACTGAATTTATCTTGTTGTTATAGTGAGAGGGAATCTAAGAACTTTGCGATTCAAGCTTATGTTATCTCAAAATTGTAATCTTTAACTGCATATAATAGTAGCTTACACTTAACACTTGGTAGACTTATCACTAATTCAATGCTGAGATGGAAACTAGTCAAATCAAAAACCACGACCAAATTACCACCATCAAAGTCAATGTTCCAACTATACCAACGACTATTGATTCACAAATAAGGCCTGTTTAGCTAAAAAATAGAGGAATTATTCTCTTTTTTTTTAAAAAAAAAAAAAGAAAAGAATCCGTATCATTCTATCAACTAATACATTTTAAAAATCTTTCTTGTCCCATTAAACATCTTAGAAGATTTCACACAAACCACTATCCACTTAGTTTTTCGAACTTTTCGATTAATTTGCAAATTCTTCCTCATTAGTTAAAAAAGGTTTAAAATCGCCCCACCCGACCGTATTTCTCCTGCGGCCCTCATTAGTGAGTGTCTTGTGTGGGCTATAGGTTATTAACACATTTCAGAAAATCCAATTATTCACTCTAGAGCAGGGTACTGTCTAAGACAAGGTACCTTAATTGTTGTTACAGCACCATTTATGAAGCATCATTGTTGTTTCTTTAGTAGAATTATTATTGCTCTCAAACACAATGTTACCTTAATTTTCCATGTATTTACAGAATGAAATAAGCATTAATTGAAGCAACGAAAAGTCTGAGAAACAAGTATGACAGATGAAGAAAATCTATGGCAAAAGTGAAACCTCAGCGTAAGAAATTAGTGGTCGAGATCGTGATGGAGTAAGTCCCTGCAATTACTTCATTATTTGGGTCCATTTACTGAAGGAGAAAGGCTCCTTTAAAGAAACTGAAGATGCAAAAATGAAGCTACTGAGGCTAAGAGGGAAGCAAGTTGAGGGCCGTTGAGAAGAATAAAAATCCTAACTGGAAAAGGTTGAAGCTTAAGAAAGAGGCCAAAGTCGCTGAGACGTGTTATGGAAGGCTCATGATAAATCATTAGCTATGATTATCGATTTGAACCTGGAGAACTGAGGTATCCTATCTTGAAGTTATATATATATGTTTTACCCTTTTTTACAACAGAAAATGTTCATGCCATGCTTTGTTAATTTTTATAAATTATAATTCTTGTTTTGATTTTTAAACATTGACGTAGTGTCTGGTGATGAGGAGATCCAGCAATGAAGTGGACATAGAAGATAGACAACCTAATAATGACATGATCAGGCCGGTATATATATGATAGTGATACATGATGTTTGTCCCTGCTGCTGACCTGTTTTCCTGCTTGTACGAATTTCTGTTGCTGCAGTACTCTTCTACAGAATTGACGCATACGAAATGTTCTCGTTTGCTTAACGCTGTGCATTGTCTACACATTGCTAGCTTCCGCTGTTGGTGGCTCTTGTACCCTTATATGTCTGTTTTTTAGTTGATTTGTTTCTCGTTTAATGTATACAGATCAGTTCAGCTTTTATAGTTGCCATGCCCTTGGCTATCAACTAACGTTGTACATGAAAATTGAGAATTGATATATATATATATTAATAAGCATATTGTTTTTTTTTTATACAAAAAATAATACTCTATTTGTTCATTAAATGCATAAAAAAAAATTGATGATTTCCTCTACATTGTTAATGAATTTGGTCTTCTAATAACCTAGTTTATAATATTTTCAAAATTCAAAATATATAGTTTGCATTTATTTATATTTGCGCAATATTATAAAGTGCAAAATCTAAAGGCTAAGTGGATTTAGCAACAATATTTTTGTGCCCAAAAAAAAGGGTGACATTAGAAGCCAAACTAATATTCAGACGACAAAACTTATGGGATGCCTCTAAACATTGAGAGGTTGATTAACAATTTTTACTTTTATGCACTCAAAAGGTTGGAATTACCAAGCAACCTATAATAGTGACATGCTAAATGGTTGCTCTAAACACAATGTCTTCATTGTTTCTATAACTTGGTGCCTCAAAAAGGTGACATTCAGGGCAACCAGTATTTTAGCAACAAACTTATGATAGACTCTAATTGTAGGCGCTTTAGAAGCACCACTACTTAGTGTGCCTCAAAAAATAAGGTGCATTAGGGGCAACCGATAGTTTAGCGACATACGTATATGGTTGCTTGTAAATGTAGGGCCTTGCAGCACCAACTACTTGTGTGCCTTCAAAAGGAGGTATTAGGGCAACCTATCATTAGCCGACGGAGTAGTTAAAAGGCAACCAGAAAATTTGCATCTAAAGACCATTAGGCTTACAAATACATTTTAGATGCAATTTATGATTTGTCTCTAACTATTTTTTTTTGTAGTGATTGAGGGCTTGGATGTGTGACACTTGTCACCATCTTAAGCGTAGACCGCATTTGTTTTGCTTGCTTAAAGCGGTTGATTTACGGAGTGCGTCCAGTTTTCGATCATAGTAAACAGATCAAGAGCGAGCCACTTGACTCTTGACACGTGGCTTGACACTCGTGCCATGTTGGATTTTTGTAACCACTCTTAAGAATGACACGTGGCTTTAGAAGGCCACATCAATTGGGTTCAAAAAAACTTGACGAACTGACCGACCTGTTACCGGAAAAACATTGGGTCATGAACAAAGAAATTCGACCGTTATCAAAAAATTGACCGACCTGTAAATGTCCGAAATCAAAAATTGAATCGATCAGATACTGACCTAACCGACCGATTTATCAAGTATACTTGTTACCTCACACGACCTTCATAAGGGATAGAGGTAGAGAGAAAATCCGATGCCAAGTAAGTCTATATTTTAACTTTAAATTTGAAACAAAAAACAAAGGAAGTACCCCGACTGTGTTAGTTGGTTACTTCCCTCTCACAGTCAAACTAAACGGCATCTTTAACAAAAGAAGTCTAACACGCCTAACCTCCGTTTTTCTCAAGATCACATGCAAACTTTTAATAAAAAGTTGTCACAAATAACAATAATGCCATAGGATTTTCCTTGCAAATCAATATCTGTAGGATCAACTTAAATTCCCCCTCTGTATGATGTATTTGTGAAAATGATAAACACTGAACATCATAAAAGAATTACTAGTTCAGTCGAATTCTAAACGATGATCTCAAAATATTTTTTCTTTATGTATAAGTTACAAACTTACAAAATCACAATCAAAGGAGGAATTGTAAATAGTATCAAAAGGTACAATTGTTTTTTTATTTTTTTACGGAGGGTTTATAAGAAATATTTAGCAAAGCCAAAGGGTTTTTTAAGAGAAAATATACAAATTTTTTCATTAAAGTGTGGTTATTAGTACTATGGCTATGCCCCTACTCCAAGAGATCAATTAAACATCGATTTCTCATTTACCGTCTTAATAATTATTATCAATTAGAGTTATGTTGGGTTAATCTCCCTAAATCACATATATGTATTTTTGATATTATTATTATTATTATTATTATTATTATTATTTATTATTATTATTATTATGATTATTATTGTAATGTAAAATGAAAAAAAAAAGAAAAAAAAAGAAAAGAAGAAAAAGGGAAAGGGCGTGTTGAAGTGATGTTGTATGTGTATGTTGTTGGCATGCATAGTAGACTTATAGCCTAGGAAGTAGGCCTTTGACTTTGGTGGAAGTATATCAATGCTAGTAGTACAGTAGTTGCCAAATACTTGGAGGGGCAAGGCTATGAAATGCTTAAATTTAAAAGCCTGCTTGATTGATGTGATGGTAACGTGACAAGAAGAAAAAGACAAAAACAAGAGTTTGAAAAAGAAGTTTAGTAGTGTGAGTGTATTTTATGTTAGAATACACAAACACAAGTGAGAGGGAGTAATTAGTCGGAGACAAACACAATATTAGTGGAAGGTGTTAGGATTGATTTAGTGAAAAGTACCTTTGTTAAGGTACTAAGTAGCACTTTGCTTAAACACATATTGTCTAATATTTGTAGTTAGTGTATCCTTTTACTCTCGAAATATTATACGTGCACGTTTCGTCCTTGGAGTCCGGACCGTGGTTTTTCCCTGCGTTAAGAGAGTTTTCCACGTTCAAAAATATTGTTTTCTTATTTTTCATATTTCAGTACTTTTATTTTTCTTATCGTTCGTATTTATTCTTATCTTTACTTGATTCCCAACAAGATTATTCTGTAAAAATATTCTTGTGGAAAAAGAGATTTGTTTTTACATATGCAAATGCTCCATAAACTAAAAATTACAAATATGCTCTCCATTAATTTTTTATATTACCGTCAAGGATTCTTTTTTAAAATTTGTTATTGATTGCAAAAAGATTGAATGGATATATTTGATTGAAAGTGTTACTTCTAATTCCATTTTTTTTGTATCATACATAGGGCCTTTATTTTTTTTCGCATTTGTGAAATTTTTATTTGCTTTTTGATTTAATTTTTTATTTTTTTGGTGATTGATAGATTTTATTTACAAGACAACTTTGTTTAATTTACCAATTGAATACAGAGTTTACCAAGAGTCTTCTTCTCCCCCTATCATACTTGTTACCTCACAYGACCTTCATAAGGGATAGAGGTAGAGAGAAGCCGATGCCAAATAAGTCTATATTTTAATTAATTTGAAACAAACAAACAACGGAAGTACCCCGTACCGTATTACAATTAATATGGATTGGAAGAAGTATTAATTAAACAAGGRTGRAGGGATTTTACACAGTGAAAATTCTTGATGAAAGAATAGAAATTTAGAACAAAGTTATTATTGTTGTTGCACAAGTATTATGCTACACCAAACAAATATATGCACAAATTTGTCATCGGCTGAAACTATTAAACTCACTGCTAATAATTGCACTGGCTGAACACAACTCAAAAACTGGTGTCATTGGCTTCAGATTCTTGGTTCCTTACAAACAGTATATAACAAGGTAATGAATCAGAAACAGGATACACACTATACCTTAAACTCTATTCGGCATTTTTGTTTCGTTTCTTCTTCCTTTTCTGGCAGGATCCCTGCTGCACCGTGAACAAAATCATGATTCCATAATTACAAAGGCTTAACAGAACACAGAAACCGCAGTAAGAACTGTGGCAAACTAACTTCTAAGATAGCCTTGTGCTGTTCCTCCTAGTCCACCATTTCTTTTTCAACTTTTCGCCCATTTTTTCCTCATTATCGAGTTTATGCAAAATAACTTTGGTTTCCCGCAATCTTGATCCATAATCCTTTTTCCACGCTTCGAACATTTGTTTAAGYCTTCTTAGTTCTTTGTCAGGGTTTAGAGAAGCATCTATCTGACCTGACTTCACCTCCACTAAGAACTTGGCATCATCACCAAATACCTGTTGTCTTTGCTCAAACTCCTCAGCCAACCGACTAATGACACTCAAACTAGCACTCATTGGTCTAACCCCATTRCTTTCATGACTTTTGAAGGTGACATTACCTCCAGTATCACCACTGTATTCTCTCTCATCACTCGCATTCACAGACGCATCAGAATTTCTGGCTGAATCATCAACTGCCAAGCTTTTCTTTGCAATAGAAAGGCTAGATTGTAGTGACCTCATTTGTTTCTGCCAAACTTCTTCCATAGATTTCATCTTCAATTCATATTCAGACCAGCGGTTTTCATACTGCCGCAGTCTTTGATGGAGGATTTCATTCTCCTCTTCTTTTTCTCGAAGGGCTGCCTCAGCCTTCAGAACACGTCGCTGCAACTCTGCAAGGTATGAGGCCTTAACCAGAACTTCATCCGATTCATTGCCCTATTTGAAACATTGAAATAAAAGAAKTACTCAGTTTAATTAATGCAAAGCCAAGTTCATGGAAAATTGTACGCWGGCATCCATGCAAAAGGAACAGTTTGTTTGAAGTAGTTATACTTAAGGAAAAATTGTCATTAACTACCCACATTTAGGACTTTTTTAGAAAAAACTACCCACATTCCATTTTATTAAAAATAACTACCCACTTTTTGCAAAATCACTAGAAATTCCACTACCGTTAACTTTTACGCTAACACCGTAACTCCAAGCCATGAAACCACCCACACCACCACTCCTCACTGCCCACCCTCACCCACCATCAACCTTGACCCAAGTCCACCACCAACCCAAACAGCCACCACCCTCACCAAACCAGGCAGCACCATCCCAGCACCGCGAAATCACCCAACACCCCTGCATCGCGCACCACCACCACTCTACTCCCCCACTGCACTAACCACCACCTAGCTAGCCAGCCCACCCCAGCCCTAACCCGTCCAACAAATCCCAACCACCCTTGCGAACTCACTCTCCTCTCTCCAACACACGCACCACTACCACTCCAACTCCTCCCAGCGCACCCACCCCTCACCCACCGACAGACCCAACACACCCACAATCAGCCGTAGCGCAGCCGTACACACAGCTCAAATGCAACCAACGACATTCGAGGTGTTCGACAAGGTAATTCAAGGATAAATTTTGTTCGAAAATAAACAAAATTCAGCAAATAAATTAGGCTTTTGTAGTTTTGAATTGCAAAATCGTACACTAATTAGTTTTGTATTGAATCAAAGAGCTTGATCGAATATATGAAAACCTCTAAATTGCTCATGAAATTGCGCAAAAACTTCGATCTACGCAGGTTGATTGCAATGGAGGAAGAACCTAACGGTGTGAGTGGTGTACGCAAGAAGAGAAGGGGCTCCATTGGCTAGGTCGCGTGGCTGGGGTGGTTGGCGCTTGGTGTGGAAAGAAAACGCGGGACCTACGATGCGCCATTGCAGGGGTGCTAGGTCGCGGTGGCTGGGATGGTGCCTGGTTGTGAGAGGTGGTTGGTTGGTGTGGGAACTTGGTCAAAGTTGATGGGTGCTGAATGGTGGTACAGTAGGAGATGTGGTCGTGGTTATGCTTGGAGTTAACGGTGTTACGTAAAACCGTTAACGGTAGTGAATTCTAATAATTTGCAAAAGTGGGATATTATTTAATAAAATGAAATGTGGATTTTCTAAAAAAGTCCCAAATGTGGGTAGTTATGCAATTCCTATACTTAATACAATGAAATCATAATTTTGGTAGAATAAGTACATCAAGAAGAATCAAAGACAAAAAAAAAAAAAAAAAAAGAGAATTCATAGTAAGAACCACAAACTATAAGAACCAAATTACGATAACTAGAAATATTAACATTCAATCTGCAGCGTAGGACTAAGTTCAGTTCTCCATAGAGGAAAGTTTTGACACATGTAAAAAAATTCTACATAATAAAACAAAACGCACGAAAATAATGACGAGAATCAAGCTAGACAACTAAATACAGAACGTAGAAAAGATGAACATCATTACCGTTTGTCTCCAAAAATTAGCAAACCAATATTTCCAGAACATTCGGACAAAGCCAGCCACGTATAACTGCAACAATACACCAAAGCAGAGCATCTATGAACGAAATCGCTGAAAGATGAAAATGTTTGAAAAGCATAATATCCTAGTTTGAGATGAAAAGCCTCTACTATCATGTTATACCCAAGCTGTAAAAATAGTAACCTTACGAAAAGATAAAAATAAAACCCTAACAACAGATCTATAAATGCATCATTTACCTGAAAATATAATAATAAGAAATTATGAAGAAAATAAGACATACCTGATGTATCGCCACGACGCATCCGTCACTCCCAAAAATTGTTTCTGTAATCAAAGCTTACCTGTTTGTATAGTAAAGCAGCTCTATGCCTCTGCAATAAGACTGCAAATTCCTTTCTAGTCTTTCACCACGAATGACGCAAAATAATTACATTCTTTAATCATTCAAGTCCTTCAATGTGTCAAAACATCAATAAAAGAAAAACTGAAGTATGATCTTATTGTCATCCCTGATTCAACTGATTTCAGAAAATGCTAGTCTCAATTGCATCTGACTTCAGAAGAAACTATGAACTAATGATCAGTGAGTTATGACAACTGATCATCTCAACTTTCATGCTAGTACAGATAGTTAGATTAAACAGCATGCTATTGAACTAATGCAAATACTAATCTCATGAGAAACATTACATGACTGGAGCATGCAGATTTCTGATCTAGTTTCTTTCACTAAGCACCGAGCTTTATAACCCCTGAAGCAGCTTTGGACCCGTAATATTCCATGAAGTGTGCGATTTCTGGTATCCTCCAAAGCCCCAACCTGAACATTAAATATGCTCTTGTTAATAAGATCACTCACATGTAAATGATAAAAATTAAAAATAGATACTATCATAGTAACTTTTTGTTTAACTACTTTTAGTTAATAAATCAATCAAAGAAGTTTCCCAAAAATGGGGTCAGCAACATGAACCAATTAATTGATTGTAGAGTAACTTTTTGTTAAAGTATCAATCAATTATTAACTAAAAAAACAACTAAGTCTATTTAAAGAAGTCCTTTTCAAACTTCAAGAAAACCCAAAACACTTATTKCCTAGAAAATTGGACTTATGTCGTTTCTCATCATAACCCCCTGTATCACTTGAATATATTTACAGTAAAAGCATTGATACTGTATAAAAAAAATTCATGACTTCTTTTGTCTTGCTTCCTTTTTGCCCGAGGTTTCAAATTGCACTGATGATGTGCACATTGACTATAATACCCTAAATTAAGTAGTTTCTTGAAGTTTCAAAATGTGCATGTTAACCATGAGTCCATGACACCCCAAAGTAGTATCTCTATATAATGACTTACATGGATCTAGTCATACCTTCTGYGTTACTGATGCTCAGTAACTCATGTAATAGCCGTAATAGCACACTCTAAAGATTAGAGCCTACAGTTTTGCAAGACCCAAAAAAATTACAACACGAAACTTGACTATAATTAGGAGCCTATAAACAATGATTTCTAACTTTCCATATTGGATGCAAGAAGTAATATTAAGGATCATTGATTCAGCTAACAAAATAGATAAAAGCAAAATCAAAGTCATCTTGCCTGTCCTGTTCGAAAGAACAGTTTTGTGTAACCAACTTGATACATATCAGGTAGGATATTGAACTGGTGAAGAATAGCAACTGAGACACTCAATGGATCCTGGGCTGCAGCACTCTCCAGAAGAAGAAAGCCATATCTAATTCCACCAAAAAAAAAAAACAAAAAAAAACAATGATAATTGTAGCAGGATATTGAGACTTCAGAGGTACATGAAAATTGAAAAGCCGAAAAATATAATAATAGTATAATAGCAAGAAGTCCAGTGGTCACCTTTTGGCAAACTTCTGGTGTGTCATTCTGGTAGGGAAGCCCGACCTTGATATTCGGACTACTTCAAGGACACCACAGCATCTAAGTTGCTGAAGTACAAGTCCTTGTTCATAAATTCCAGGAGACTGCAAGTTGTTTGGCTTAATGCATCGGATGAAATGGGGTGTTGTGCTTTCCAAACGCTTCATTAGCTGGAATAGTTGACTCTGAAATACACCAGACATGCAAGTAGAGTCGTTAAGCAGGTGGAAACAAGCCAATATTTGCATTTGCTGAGCTTATCTTTATTAACCTTCTCCACCACAACATTTAATTTACAGCAAAGTGACAAGAAATATACCTTAAATTTTGTGGCAACACTTAGCTTTTGTGAATCAGCTCCTCCTGACTTAGACAAGGGACCAACAACAGGCTTTTCTGACTGTACAAGCATGCTTGATGCAAAACTTTGTGGGAGGGAAGTCTTACAAGAAGATAAAAGATTGACAGAGTCCAAATGCATCAGATCTCTGTTCTTCTCCAAAAACCCTGTCGTATCATATGAAACCTACAAAAAGTAGCAGCGTCACAATATTATAGTTGGAATAAGATAGATGTTATAGTTGGAATAAGATAGGAAGTTAAAACACTTGATTATGTCCCAGTTCTATTTTTTAGAAAATTGAAGAGATTTTATTAACATCATGAAAGAGAAAACAGTTGACTCATCACAAATAATCAGAATTCTGTTTACTATTATATGATTAAGACAAAATTCCTACAACAACATTCATTGCCTCCCCCACAAAATTTTACAAGATGAAGCACATATGAAGATAAATTTGTTCATTACCTCTCCAGCATAGTGGGACACTGAAAAGGCTTTCTCGCGCTCTCCTTTGAAACATGGGTTGGACTTCAAATGTTGTTTAAGCTTGTTCGCAAAACTTAGGTCTGTACCATTTGGAAAAGTAGACTCCTCGTCAAGCAGAGACAACAACCCGAGGGGTTTCTGAAAAGGACAAGAGTCTAATGTCAATGAACCAGTAATACATATAAAGCCAATTAACAGGAATCTCAAAAGAATGATGTTGGACTCGTGATTTTATGATGATCAATATAGTGTTCTACCTCATACTAATGTGTTTATAACTAAACCTTTTTAAAATTATTATTCCTGACATTACCATTTTCTTCAAATTATAAATTGATACTTCTGATATAACTAAACCTTTTTGAAATTATTATGACAATCAAGTTTCCAAACATTTTCATCAGAAATCTTTTAGGTTGTGAGTGGTCTTCTTCTCCCATTCCTAGTCGAGATTTGTAATTCCTTTTGGTTTAAGTAGATTTGATTCCCTTTATGAGACTTGGTTTTGATGTTTGGTAGGATTTCATCCTCATGCGTGAGAATTTTACGTTGCCAGGTTGAAGATTCAAGATATCAAGATCAAATTCAAATTCCAATACAATAGTAATAATCCACCATCAAACATGTTAGCTTCACAATTTTCATTCATGGAAGAAACACTACCATACATAGGTCAATACCCAAGATTTGGATGAATATTTTCATATTAATATTCCAAATGTTGTTTGCATGGGAAAAGTTATGATTATTGTAGATGTGTGGGTTTTTTTATTGAAAATTCTCCTCTTTCTAATACTTCCCATCCCAATCTTCACCCTTTTCTTTCTATCCATCCTAATTTACTATTCACACCTCCACTTTTAAAAAGAACCCAAAGTTTCCAATCCATCCCTTCCCGGAAGTCCACCAGTTCCATCACTCACACCCATATAATAAATTACAAAAAGTATGAATAACCATATAACCACTTATGACCTAAAATTCCGTGCTTTGATAAGTATAAAAGTAAGTTGGGATGGAGGGGAGTGTCAACCTCATATGAACTACAAATACATATTTTACCTTTTCGAAGAGATTAAGACAAGCTTGGTTGTCTTCAAAATCAACTTTTGTCCAATCAATTCCATCCTGGATATATTCCTGCCAAAGATAATAACCTAAAATTAACACTTATAATTGTCTCAATGACAGCTACAGGCCTACAGCCTACAGGAAGACTGATGTACAAAGATATTACTCCCTCCGTTACGTTTTAATTCAAACAATAACTACAAAAGGATGTTACACAATACTTGAAACAATTCTCCTCTTTTCCATTTTTAGTTAAATTTTTCCATATTTTATTCACTTTCCCACTACTTTTCTCTCTCTTACCTTTTCTAATCTTATACCCACTCCTTACTTTATTCATTTTCTCTCTCTTACTTTTTCCTAATCTTATACCCTTATCTGAAGCATCCCTTTAAAGCTGAAGAGAAAATTTTACAGGACTGCTATAAGACCAGTTTTGCTTTATGGTACGGAATGTTGGGCCTCCAAGAAAGAGCATTTTCAAAAGGTTGGGGTCACCGAGATGCGGATGTTAAGATGGATGTGCGGGAACACTCTACGAGATCGAATAAGAAATGAAGTTATCCGCCAGAAAGTTGGTGTTGCAAATATTGCAAGCAAGTTAAGGGAAAACCGCTTGCGTTGGTTTGGGCATGTAAGACGGAGACCTCAGGGGGCACCGGTGCGAAGAGTGGAAGAGTGGGATCAAGGGGATTTTARACGAGGTAGAGGGAGACCAAAAATGACTTGGTGGGAAGGAGTTAGAAAAGATCTGAAGCAGTTGGATTTGCAGGAGAGTGAGGCTCTCGATCGGAGGGAGTGGAGGAGGAAAATTTATGTGGATGACCTCCCGGAATAATCACATTTGGTTCATGTTAGCCGACCCCACATATGGGATGAAGGCTATGATTGATTGATTGATTGATATACCCTTATCTACAATTAATAAATTTCCTAGAAATCCTCCCTAGTTCAATTGTTTCAACTAAAACGTAACAGATGGAGTAAAAAAAAAAAAAAAAACACAGTCAACCAACCCATAACTCTACTATCTATATGAGGGTTCATCTACAATTCACAAGAGAGATAGCAAAATAATGCCCAACCTTTAGTTCTGTTAAGAGTTTTGTTGTTTCCCCACTATTGTAATCTGTAAATTCAAYGTTCTTAAAAAGCTTACCTCCTGCTCTAATTTGAACAAGTGACGATTGAAGTGTTGCTGCAGTCTCTCATTCGCATAATTGATGCAGAATTGCTCAAAGCTATTTCTCTGATTAACAACAAGATGAGAGTTAGAGAGATGAAATAAAAAGAAAAGTAAGAACAAAGCCAGAAGAACAGAATTATACTTCGAATGATTCAAAACCATATATGTCGAGAATACTGATAGATTTTCCAGTGCGTCTTTTGCCTACACCAAGTGACTTGTTAATTTGTTCTACAAGCCAATCGAACAAGCAAGAATAGATAGATTTTGCCAAYGCATCACGAGTATCAATTGCCTGAAAAAGAAAGTATAATTAAATCAACCAAGCTTATATACTAGCTATGAAGATGTCAATACAGTTTAGTTTATATATAGAGTCAGGTTCAWGTGCAAACAACCTACATATGTGCACACAGTTATCATGTGAGAAACATACCCAAGCCACTGATTAGATAGATCTAATGGATTTTAGAATAAGTTTCATTGATGAACCTAAACCAGGCACAATGGGTTCAACAAATCACGGCAAATTTACTTGATATTTTACCTAGCCTAGTAGACATGGCTCTTAAATAAATGGAATTATAGTGAAAACTTTCATAAACAATTGTCACATTCCTTATACGCTTAGCAACATATATTGGGGTCGAACTACCAAGATGAACTCCTATGGTGCACATATAATCATTACACACAAAACATTATTTTCCTATAAAAGTCAATGGATGGCACAATGCGTTTCTAGACTTTCTACGGAGACAGATTATTACTAGTAACAGCCACTAGCAGCCAAATTTAAACTTCAAATGACAATAGATTAATCAAAATTTTAAGTGTTTTTCCATATGTTGTAATATAGTTATATAACAGGCGCTCTGTTCCATTGCAGGACACCGGCATTGTATCTGATCTTACTATTGCAGTATAGGCACAATCATCATAAGCAGAGTCATAATTATGATAAGATAATATGATATGATAATATGGTATGACATTGTCAATTATCCTTATCTATGTTTGAAATGAGTTGCTGAACCTCAAATGAATAAAGATTTTCCTGAGTCGTGAAAAAGGACAGTTGTGGAGAAATGATAAAGTGTCAAGGATTGGAGGATGATTCTGTATTTTGATCTCTAGTAATAGAAGATAACGAGATCAGAATATTAAAGGATAAAATTGTTCGTGAGGTTGACAATGATATATACATTTATCTAAGCAATCTAGAGTTTTAGATCAAGTTTTTTTTTAAAAAAATAAAAAATAAATAAATAAATTCAAGGGCATAATTTTGTCTTTAGCCTCTAGATCTCCTTTTGCACTAGGTTGAACACTTAGACCCTCTTTACTCCTTTTCAAAATAAATAAATAAATAAATAAATAAAAGGCAGCCCAGTGTAGTAGTGTACAATAAATATATAAATAAATAAAAGACAAACATGTTTAAGTTTGATGTCTATGAAGAATGAACCCCATGGGCTGTGCGAACTGTTAACACTCGTATACTTTGTCTAGGCTAATACACAGTATTGTAATAATCCAATCTAAAATAATAATAGCATGATTAGGGGTGTYAACGAGCCGAGCCGAGCTTTGGGTATTTTGAGCTAGGCTCGTGACGAATATYCTYGAGCTCGAGCCGAGCCTCGAGCTTTTTCGAGCCTTAAAAGTCAAGTTCAAAATACATTAAAGTTATATTGGAGTTCGAAAACTATAGTAATATAATGACTTCTAAGAACATATAATAGTTAATAGCTATGAATTTTCTATTTTTTGTTAAAGTTATCAATAATATACTGCTAATTTTATAATTATTAAGCTAAATAAAAAAAATAATATAATATTTCGAGCTTGTTCACGAGGTTTCGAGCCGGGGCTCGAGCTCATTAACACCCCTAAGCATGATTATAGAACATAGACCAAGTCAGGATTTAATAAGAATTGAGAACATAATTTAGCCTGCCAGAGTGAGCTATATGTCAATGACCATTGAAGCGAAATACAATTTTAGTCCGCCATACGTTTGTTATACGGAAAGATGGATGCCTTTTGAATTTGGACAACGAATGACTATTCAAGTGGCCCAGCAGACCATATGCACTATTTCTTATTTGTTGTGTAGTTGACAACTTGACATTCCTTGTACGATTATTGGGGTATAACAGAAATAACTTCAGTATGATTGAAGGGGAGTAGAGGACAAACAATATTATCCAATTCGACACACGATATAGRCTTGAGCAGGAGACTCCTTAAGCTACATTAGTATTAATGTTTATTTTTTAAAGAGAGAATCATTTACCTGAGATAGCTTTAGCTTCTGAACAATATTATCATTTCTCACTTTCATTTTTCTCGTAGACAAAGCAAGCTGCAACTCCTTAACTTCGCAACCAATCAATTTTGCAACAGTACAAAGTGCTGAAAATGGATAAAGGAAAAAAAACATCATATATCATAATAGGAACTCAACCACAAATATTGAAGAAATCAAGARAACACAATAATAAAGGCTCTTTAATCAAGAATCATCTCTACACTATACATTAAAAATGCCTGCTACCTGGACCCAACATCTTTAAAATGACATAGTACCACAGCAAACATGACTTGGGATTGCTTTGCACTGTTTACTTATCTTTCAAAGAAAACTAAGAAAAAAGAGTGACCCAAAATTAGAGCCCAATAAGCCAAGATCGTTCAATTGAAATGAAGTTTATTTCACTTTTAATTCAATAATGTGAGTTAGTTATTTTGAGAACTAATTAGTAGCTGCAAGTACACTACAGTTCACAGAGAGGCTTGTTGCTCCAACAGTAAAATCCTCTTGATTTGCATGACTACTRGCGCTTTTTTTAAATTGCCAAATGCCAACAACCTTATACAAAAATTTTCGTCCCAAATTAATGTCTAAAAATATTTTCCAAAATTGGAATTTGATTAGTGAAGTATTACCAATTAAAAGGAAAAGCATGATATGAGTGCAAAAGCAGACAAATTCACCTAAAGAAAAGTAAACACGGAAATGATTGAAAATCCGAAGAAGAAATCGTACTTCATCAGCCTCAGGTATACATGATTTCATTGTCAATGATTGTGAAGAAACCATTCCCTAGCCACAAGAAGCAAGCAAGCATTGCAAATGCACTCTCCTGGTCATCTTAGTAACAATGAACTACATCAGTGCTCCTCAAAAATGACAGAAACAATAGAGGGAATTGAGAGCTTCCGTCAACATAAACAGTAATCACCATGTCATTTTCTTAACAAGAGAAATACAATAACATCTAACGATATGTTCAGCTCATCGACATGCCCCGCATGGTGTATATTGCTCTGTTCCGAATTTGTAGTCCTCAAACTCTTCAGATTCAATTTTTCTTGAGCATTAAAGATATACAATTATTAAAAAGATGCAAAACAATTATATATGTCCTTTGTACAGTCAGAATCAAAAGTCATGAATCTTAAATTTCAAAGCTGAAATTGGGCATACGCAATGATCAGAATTATTCATGCAGACACGCCCTAAAGATAACTTCTGTCAGAAGGTTGCAATAAGTTTGTAAATGATATACACAATGAAACCTAAAGTCTAAAACCTATGGGAAACCAATGAAATATTTGGAGACACAAGTGAGATTGTTGCATACTGCATGAAAGCATAACATGTAAATACAAACAGAAGGACTACTCTTTACTAATTAATCAAACAAAACTAAAAAATATACAAAATAATTTTCTGCCCACACTCCAGTCTCACTACATCCAAGCTTTTGCAAGACTAAAGAAATGAGTCGAATAGAAATGACACACACAGTCACACAGTTTTGACACCAGGTGAATTGAAGATTCTAGGATGGATACGATAGAAGTGAAAGATAAGGTAACAGGCCTGATCTTAAGGTTTTTTTTTGGTAATGAACTCTATTGTATTTGAAGATTAAGAGCTCAATTAAAATTAAGGGAAAATTTTGACAAGCACTATCCTACTATCCAGACATTGATCAGTCATGACAAGAGGCCCCCACCTCACCAAGCTGAGTCTAAGATCATGTAYAATGATATAGTTACCACTAGATCTTTTCATCAACACAGAATTATATATACTRTTTTTCAACAGTTAAATGAATTACTGGACAAGACATATGATTGAGAAGGCACRGTTAGATATTCATGAGAGGAAACAAGGACATCAAAAGACCCAAATACCTCTGAGAGCAGATGGAGCTCCAGCACAAAGTTGATAAAATATATGGTATGAACGTTCACCTTTGGCACATTGCACCACTCTAGACTGTCCATGAATCAGATAACATCAGAAATTTAGACGTTTAGAGAATTAGAGATTTTAGACAAACCAATCAACGACAGGAGCAGAAGAAAAGCAAACCTTTTCAAGCAGGACTGCATTATCAAATCCGAGTGTGTCCAAGAGCAAAGGGACAAAAAGAATTTGTCAACATCAAACATCATTAGTGCCAATAAAAAATTAAAAGGAATTTGCAGAGCTCTAGGTCAAACTTACAAGTTTGGATCTTGGCTCCACATATTTTTCCAGTCTCACTAAAGAGGATCTCAATCAGCTTCCCCTGGATCACATTGATTAAAGTTAACATGGCATGCTCTCAAAGGTGTGCCTCACTTCTGGAAAAGTTGAGGCAACTCAGTCAAATAGAAAAGTAACTTACAAATCGACTTGAATTGTCATTTCTCAAGGTCTTTGCATTGCCAAAAGCCTCCAAGATGGGATTAGTTTTTAATATTTCGTACTCTATTCCACTACCACCTCCCAATGCAGCCAAATATTGCATTGCTATCTTTGCTGTTTCTGTTTTCCCGGCTCCACTCTCACCACTGCACAAACATGGGAAGAGGTTCATCACATAAGAACAGAGATGTCAATGAAGCTGTTCATTTTCTCAATTTCTAACATTTTTTTCACTTATTTGAAACTTTGACTATATTGAATATCTCACAACTCAATCAATCAAAAAACTGAGAAAAAAACTTAACAGATAATCAGATATTATATAAAAATCCAAAATATTTAGTCAAACAACCCTAAAGCCCTTAAACATATAAGTCCCTCTAATCCACCAAGATGTGTCAGTTTTAGGCAAAGTTGTTAATTGTAAGGTGAATGTGTATGTCGTCCTMTGGTTCAGGTTTAATTAATGTAATAACAATTGTGACTTTTACCAATTCATGAGTCAACCACTCAATGTGTAAACCTTTAAAAACCACTAAACGCTTAACATGTTTGACGACGATATCTTAATTTTCAAATTTTGTGAAATTAAGAAGAGTGTACTATTCCACAACTTGATCTGAGAGCCTCTAAAGGTCTGAGGTAAAACCTCAATTATAACAATATTGCTTCAAAGTAAAAAAATTGAAGAATAACAGAAGACAAAAGATCCAGCGATACAATAGCTAATCACAGTGCATTTCATACCATATTTTAAGAACCAATAATTTGGATAATAACGCCTACCTTATTATAATTGACTGATTTACTTCATCTGTCAAGCAAGAAAAACAAGGCAATGTAAGAGACAAGAAAGTGGGAACAAGGATAGAGTTTAGCTTACAATTCTTAAAGCACAAGAACATGGACAAAGTCAATCACCTCTTTTCATTTCCCGAAGAGCTGTGTCTGCAATTGCATACACATGCGGACTTTGAATGGTTTTACGCTGATACGCCTCTATGTATTCATTTCCATAAAGTTTAACTTTTTTAAAAGGATTGACGGCAACTAGCACAGGACCTGCTTTAGTCTAATATATGATGATATAAAGTTAGGAGGGAAAAGGACACACATACATATGCTTTGCAATAGCCAAAAGAAAAGCACATACATAAATCAGATCTTTGTCATATCTGTACTGCAGATTATAGAGGACTGTTGGCTCGCTTAGATAACTTAGTTGCATTAGATCATCCACACCATCAAGGATATCAGGGTTTGCCGGTAATAGGCAATCATTTTGCACTTTTAGAACCTAGAGTTGGAGGCCACAAAGATAATCAGCTGGAAAAAAAGTACTTCAAATAAATTTCAATTTTCAGATCAGYATCTACCTTTCCTTCTGGCAGAGAGATAATACTTTCTGTCCCTGAAGCAGATATAATCTTTCCAAGTTCCCAATTCCCATCTGGGAGTTGGTACCAAGCCTGAACACTCTGAAAGAGCAAAGTTGAGCAATGGAAAATGAGCACAAAGAATAGCAGTAACCAAAAGGGTTCCACCACCAWAAATTTGGAATATTATATGAAGATTTGCACCAACAGATAGTATCCAATAACTTACACTATGTTTGGATRACAAATTGGAAGGGAAAGGGAGGGGAGGGAAATAGGAGGAAGGCGAGGAAAGGGAAAGTGGAGGAAATGATGGGCTCCACTTTCCCTCCAAATCTCTCCAATTTTGAAGGGATTGCCTTTATTAAAGGAGGAGGGAAAATAGATCCCTCCATCTCCCACCCCTTCCCTCCCTCACATATTGTCTCCCTTCCTTTCCATTTCCTTCCATTTTATRTTATCCAACCATATTGTTAGAGTTTCATAACTAAGTTCTAAATTCTATGAATATATCTAACAGTTATAAACAAAACATTAAAATTACTTCTAGAAGTATACTAGGAACAACAAAAAAGTTTCAAACCACATGACCAAGCAAATGAGAAAGACCTCAATGCAGACCAAGCTATACATTACTGCAGAGACAATAATTAGATAGAACCAGTTTACTATCAATCTACAAATTGGCCAAACTACAACATGGAGACTTAGCGTTCAAATAGTTAAAAAGAAATGACCTGTGGCAAAAAAGATATCATATTGAAAAACACAATAAGGTGAATTGATAGAATTGTATGATCCAATTTTACTAAATTTTGTTTTCAAATAAATTTCACTTGATGCTACACATAACATTCAGCTGTACATAACCTTCATATGGTATCTATCAGTTTAAACAACACCTTTTGTTCTATGATCGCAGAAAAAGTTGCTCTAGAGATTATAATACCATATGAATTCAGCAACATTTTGCTTGTGCTGTTGGAGATAATATAGTGCCAACAATTTCTCCATCAATAATATTCAATTATTCCCCAAAAATATTAAATGCAAATGATCTCCCTTCCGTGCCACTGAAAATTTGGTGGTCAGATAAATTTATTCAACTCTCCAAGTATGAGTATAACCAAGAACTAAGATAGCTGCAGGCAAAAAATACCGCATAGTAAACCATGAKAAATCATAAGAGCCATACAACCTAGACAACTTACGGGATTTTGCTTTTTTTAATTCRATTCTTTGGTGCAGGTACATCTTAGTAAGAATACAAAATACAAATATTGGGCAACTGTGCTATAAGCAAGCAACACAAAAGGCCATAAAGATGGAAGTATCCCTAAACTACAATTGTCGTATCTTCAGAAAAATTATCCTGATTTGAGCAATACTAACTTCTCACAGTTCATAATCTCCTTCCTGTCTTCTAATGAACATCTCATCCATGATCAAAATAAGTGATAAAAATATAATTATACAATATTAACTGCATTCTAGTGTTATAATGACTTTTAGATCAAATCCTGTCCAGGTAGGAAAAGGGAAGGAAGGCCAAGAACTTGGACGGATGCAATTACAGACAACCACTAGCATGTGACACTTGAGAAAAACTGCCTTGTGTATCAATATTTGGGAATGTTATAATTGCTGTTATCATAATTTACTAGGTCCAAGCAAAGGATTTGAGCACATGCATGAAGAAAATGAAAGATAAAAACATGAAACCAAACCTAAGCTTCAAGCTGACAGCAGCGAGTAATTGATAGAGTTGATCCAAGAMCAACAGCACAACTCAGTTGACACAATACACTACAAAAGACTCATAAAAGTCAGGCATGGCAGGAACTGGAGAATACCTTCTTCTTTGAGAAAGATGCAGTGTCATTCCATTTAGACTCCGCAATAGATGGGATCGAGGGCGAAGGTGAAGAAACGACATCAGAATCTTCATCCAACACTGGCACATCCCTCTCCCCATAGGGYGAATCATCAATAACCTGATCTCCTAGTGCAGCAACATATCCAGCCCCTTCTAAGTTGCCATTACCAGGACCACCCCCATTTGAATTTGAAAGTCCACCCTTCTCAGCTGGTGATGACTCCATCAACCTAATTTCGGCCGGCAATGATTTAATTGAGTTAAAAGAGGGCGGCACCCGAGCCTTGTTCCCCTTCTTACCGGACGAATTCCGGGATCCTGATGAAGACTGAGTCCCGGCAGGTGCCATTTGCTAAAAGATCAACAATAATTCCTCCAAAAAAGAGCTTCCTTTTTCAGCAACTGAAAAAAGACTACTACTTTAGCAGAAGGTCCCACTTTGATCACTTATCTGGTGAGCACAATAAGGAAAGCAAGGTTGGGGTCCTATCTTATGTATCGTCTTCAATCTTCAGCGGTCTCCGTTAACCAAACCCCACAACTTTATACAGCCAACTTCGTGTCAAAAGACATACAATTGTATAGTATATACTATATTAGTTTATCCCCAATTCAATTTGACTCACTTTATATTCTATTCATCCTACTTTGACCCACCAAGATCAGATGCGACCGCAAGCAATGGAACATAAACTATACTATTCACAAATACCCAGAAATATTCTTGCAATTCCCAAAACAAATGGATAACAACTTCTATWAAAATGATTACAAACTTACCAATTTGGAGACTTTAGATATGGCTTGATAAAAAAAAAAAACCCACCACAAAAATTACTCCTTTTTTGTGCAAATTATGTTCTTCTGATTGTATTGCAGATCTCAGAATTCAGAAAATGGCAGTTACAAATAACCAACCCAACACAACTCAATCGGGTGTGTCAGCAAAATCCCAACTTTTGCTTAAAGATCAAAACTTTTGCTCAAATATCACAGCTTCTGCTCCAAAGTCACAACTTTCACCTCAAATTAACCACAATAGCAGGATAATTCCTCATACCCAGAACCACAAAATGCAGCAAAACACGATAGGTTTTTAAGTTTTGTTGGAAACGTAGGTTTGAATTTGTTTTACCAATTTTATATCGCCGGAGTACATGAAAATTGAATTGGAAAACACAATTAACATTGATAAGTATTCCTTTATTTAATGTTTTCCGATAAATGAAATTAATACGGAGTATAATAATGTGCTCGTCAATACGCTTTAGACCTTACATAAGTAAATTTATCACTGGGTAATGTTAAGACCTTATAGTCCCTATAGTCCTCATAACTAACGACTTTAGATCTTATAATCCTGACTCCTCTGAGAGTTATGCATACAAAGATACAACATTCTTAATACTCCGTATATATAAAATGATATAGAAGATGATAAATCATACGTAAATCTTTGTAATAAATGTTAGATTTTGTAAAATGGAATGGATAAAACTGTAACAAAAAATTTACGAAGGGCATGAAAAAGGAACAAAAGGGTAAATACGAATAGCAATTTGAATTTTTGATTTAGGTGCGCCATACATTACACGCACTCAGAATGGCTCTTC
>SNQN01000686.1:30664-43211 GCA_008642245.1 Bassia scoparia
GTGTATATAACTTGCGCACAAAGTAATTTTTGTGCCAAACATGTTATGGCTAGAGCCTAGAGATAGATTTTTGTGTGGAAACAAATTTTGAGTTAGATTATCCTTTTCTATTTTGTTTGTTGTTTTTTCCCTTACCTCTTAGTGTTCAACAAGAATTGTCCAATACAAAATTCCTGAACATCATTTCACCACACTCTAGTTGTAGCTAAGCACCACATCCACTGATCTACTTCACAAAATTATTCAAATGTATGCATGTTTTATGTGACATTAAGAATAAAAGTCCAAATTTTATTATTATTTTTTTTTAAAAAAAAAAAAGATCCATTATCCATGCATTAAATATGCTTGATTTGGGGCACAATTCATGCAGTTAAATAATTATTTGGGGTGGCTTTATTTGAAATTTCATGATAAAAAAGTGGATGACAAATTTGGGTTTGATCATATCAATGGTGCCAAGAAACTACACCATGGCAACAATGACTTGGTCTCAAAGTCTTAAACTAAGTTGACAAATTCCAATTTATTGCAAAATGAAAAGAAAAGTATATTTCCATTGAATTTTATTGCAATGACGGTGATGGCTTATTGGCTTATCACTTTTTATTTTGCTTTCTAGTTTCAAGAATTAGGGCAAGATTATTGCAAGACTCCAAGACTCCCTTCCAGACTCTGCCACATCAGCTTTCCACTAACTTTTTACTTTCAAGATTCACATCAAGACTCTCTACATTTTCATACTTTATTCCAAGACTCCAACCAAGACTCTCTTTATTCTTTTAAAATGTCAAATTTCATATTTTTTTAAAAAAGAAAAGTAAAAAGACCCAATCAAAAATGGACAAGTGTCCAACAAGAGTCTTGAGTTGGGTCTTGAAAATCAAAACCCAACTCAAGACTCCATAGAATCTTGAGCAACATTATTGGTTAAGACTCACAAGAGTCTTTAATCAAGACTCTTGTCAAGACCCCCAATAATCTTGCCCTTAACAAATATTGTTGACAAATAGCATTCGATTAATAAATTGCTAGCTTWGAAGTTGACATACAATCTTCGAGTTTCAAGCCTCTAACCTATACATACTAGTATTTTTGCACGCGATGCGTGCGTGCATGTAGAAGAAATAAATAATTATAAATTTGTATATTTTTCCTTATACCAATAGTTCAAGGGTTTTTTTAAGTTGTTCATTGATTGTTTATATTAATTCTGGCTGATGATGATCAATATGTTTCTCACAAAATTTAAATAATAATAATACGTTAACATAATTAGAAACAATAATAATATTTAAATAGAAATCAATATCGTCAAATAAAGATTTTACGAAAAAATAACAAAAAAATAAACGATAACAAAGATTGATCGAATTATGATGATGAAAATCTTTAGTACGGAGTACACAATATTATAAMATTAAAATTTCTCAATCAAACTAAAAAAACTACAAAATTTGAAACATAAAAGATGGATCTAAGAATAAGGTAAACACCCATTGATATAAATAAATGAGAAAGACATACATGTTTAAGTTTTGATTTCTATGGAGAATGAACCCCATGTCTGTGCGAACTGTTCACACTCGTATACTTTGGTCTAGGCTAATACACACGTATTGCTAATAACCAATCAAAATAATAATGAGCATGATTAGGGGTGTCAACGAGCCGAGCCGAGCTTTGGGTATTTTGAGCTAGGCTCGTGACGAATATCTTGAGCTCGAGCCGAGCCTCGACTTTCGAGCCTTAAAAGTAAGTTCAAAATACATTAAAGTTATATTGGAGTTCGGAAAACTATAGTAATTATGACTTCTAAGAACAATTATAATAAGTTAATAGCATTGAATTTCTATTTTTGTTAAAAGTTATCATAATATACTGCTAATTTATAATTATTAAGCTAAAATAAAAAACAAATAATATATATTTCGAGCTTGTCACGAGGTTATCGAGCCGGGGCTCGAGCTCATTAACACCCTAAGCATGATTATAGAACATAGACAAGTCAGGATTTAATAAGATTGAGAACATAATTTAGCCTGCCAGAGTGAGCTATATGTCATATGAACATTAAGCGAACTACATTTTAGTCGCCATACGTTTGTTATACGGAAAGATGGATGCCTTTTGAATTTGGACAAGAATGACTTATTCAGTGGCCCAGCAGACCATATGCACTATTTCTTATTTGTTGTGTAGTGACAATTGACATTCCTTGTACGATTAATTGGGGTATAACAGAATAACTTCAGTATGAATTTGAGGGGAGTAGAGACAAACAATTATCCAATTCGACACCGATATAGGTTGAGCAGGAGACTCCTTTAAGCTACATTAGTAAGTGTTTTATTTTTTAAAGAGAAGAATCATTACCTGAGGATAGCCTTTAGCTTCTGAACAATATTATCATTTCTCACTTTCATTTTTCTCGTAGACAAAGCAACTGCAAATCCTTAATCTTCGCAACCATCAATTTGGCAACAGTACAAAGTGCTGAAAATGGATAAGAGGATTAAAAAAAATCATATATCATAATAGAACTAACCACAAATATTGAAAGAAATAGAAACAAATAATAAGGCTCTTTAAGTCAAGAATCATCTCTACAACCTAACTTAAAAATGCCTGCTTACTGGACCCAATCTTTAAAATGACATAGTACCACAGCAAACATGCTTGGGATTGCTTGCATCTGTTGTTACTTATCTTTCAAGAAACTAAGAAAAAAGAGTGACCCAAATTGAGCCAATAAGCCAAGATCGTTAATTGAAATGAAGTTATTTCACTTTTAATCAATAATGTGAGTTAGTTATTTTGAGAACTAATTAGTAGCGCAGTACCTACAGTTCACAGAGAGGCTTTTGTTGCTCCAACAGTAAAATCTCTTGATTTGGCATGACACTGGCGCTTTTTTTAAAATTGCACACACACAACCTTATACAAATTTCGTCCCAAATTAATTCTAAAAATATTCCAAAATTGGAATTGAATTAGTGAAGTATTACAATTAAAAAGAAAAGCATGATATGAGTGCAAAACAGACAATTCACCTAAAGAAAAGTAAACACGGAATGATTGAAAATCCGAAGAAGAAATCGTACTTCATCAGCCTCGGTACTTACATGATTTCATTGTCAATGTTGTGACCAGAAACCATTCCCTAGCCACAAGAAGCAAGCAAGCATTGCAAATGCCACTCTCCTGGTCATCCTTAGTAACATGAACTACATCAGTGCTCCTAAAAAAGACAGAAACAATTAACGAGGGTAATTGAGAGCTCCGTCAACATAAACCATAATCATCATGTCATTTTCTTAAAAGAGAAGATTACATAAATCTACGAATTGTTCAGCATCATCCACACCCGCATGGTGTATATTGCTCTGTTTCGATATTTGTAGTCCTCAACACTCTTCAGATTCAATTTTTCTTGAGCATTAAAGAATACAGTTTATTAAAAAGATGAAAACAATATATATGTCCTTTGTTAAGGCAGGAATCAAAAGTCATGAAATCTTAAATTTCCAAAGCTGAATTGGGCTCAGCAATGATCAGAATTATTTCATGCAGACAGCCCTAAGAGTAGCTGCTGCTCAGAAGGTTGCAACTGGAAGGTTGTGTAAATGATATACACAATGAAACCTAAAGTCTAAACCTATGGGAAACAATGAAATATTTGGAGACACAAAGTGAGATTGTTGCATAACTTGCATTGAAAGCATAACATGTAAATACAAACAGAAGGACTCACTTCCTTTACTAAATTAATCAAATCAAAACTACAAAAATAAGTACAAAATAATTTTCTGCTCCACACTCCCAGTCTCCCACTACCATCCAAGCTTTTGCAAGACAAAGAAATGAGTCGAATAGAATGACACCACAAGTCACACAGTTTTGACACCAGGTGAATTGAAGATTCTAGGATGGATACGATAGAAATGAAAGATAAGGTAACAGGCCTGATCTTCAGGTTTTTTTTTGGTAATGAACCTATTGTATTTGAAGATTTAATGAGCTCAATTAAAATTAAGGGAAAATTTGACAAGCATATCCTACTACCCAGACATTGATCAGTCGATGAACAAGAGGCCCCACCTCACCAAAGCTGAGTCTAAAGATCATGTACAATGGATATAGTTACCACTAGATCTTTTTCATCAACACAGAATTATATATACTATTTTCAACAGTTAAAATGAATTACTGGACAAGAACATAGTGATTGAGAAGGCACAGTTAGATATTCCATGAGAGGAAACAAGGACATCAAAAGACCCAAATAGCCTCTGAGAGCAGATGGAGCTCCAGCACAAAGTTGATAAATATATGGTAATGAAACGTTCACCTTTGCACATTGCACCACTCTAGACTGTCCATGAATCAGATAACATCAGAAATTTAGACGTTTAGAGAGTTAGAGATTTTAGACAAACAAATTCAACGAGGAGCAGAAGAAAAGCAAAACCTTTTCAAGCAGACTGCATTTATCAAATCCAGTGTGTCCCAAGAGCAAGGGACAAAAGAATTTGTCAACATCAAACTCAATTAGTGCCAATAAAAATAAAAGAATTTGCAGAGCTCTAGGTCAACTACAATTTGGATCTTGGCTCACATATTTCTTCGCGTCTCACTAAAGAGGACTCACAGCTTCCCTGGGATCACATTGATTAAAGTTAACATGGCATGCTCTCAATAGGTGTGGCCTCACTTCTGGAAAAGTTGAGGCAACTCATCAAATAGAAAAGTAACTTACAAATCGACACTTGAATTGTCATTTCTCAAGGTCTTGCAATTGCCAAAAAAGCCTCCAAGATGGGATTAGTTTTTAATATTTTTCGACTCTATTCCACTACCACTCCCAATGCAGCCAAATATTGCATTGCTATCTTTGCTGTTTCTGTTTTCCCGGCTCACTCTCACCACTGCCACATGGGAAGGAGGTCATAAGAACAGAGATGTCAATGAAGCTGTTCATTTTCTCATTTCCTAACATTTTTCACTTATTTTGAAACTTTGACTATATTGAATATCTCACACACTCAATCATCAAAAAACTGAGAAAAAAACTTAACAGATATCAGATATACTACCCTTGCGTACCGTTTTTTAGATGTTATACCATTAATGAACGGTTTTAGAGTTGTTGAGTTGAATAAAATAGTTTGAAGTAAGTTGGGTAAAAAGTTGAATAAGTTAGGTAAAGAGTAAATGTGTGATGAAATTTTATGGGAAATAGCTAATTTTGGGGAAAAGATGGGTAAAGTAATGCAAGTTGACTTTTAGAAAGGGGTAAGTCATTTAATGTTAAAGTAAATAAGTAGGTAAAATGTGAAAAAGTTATTTTTTAGATTGGTTTGGACACTATTTAAAAAACATCAAAAATAGAACTGGACAACGAAAAAAAACGGGGGCGTATATAAAAATCCAAATATTTAGTCAAACAACCCAAAGCCCTTAACATATAAAGTCCCATCTAATCGCACCAAGATGTGTCAGTTTTTAGGCAAGTTGTATAATTGTAACGTGAATGTGTATGTCGTCCTATGTTCAGGTTTAATTAATGTAATAACAATTGTGACTTTTACCAATTCATGAGCACCACTCAATGTGTAAGCCTGTAAAAGCCCACTAACGCCTTGACATGTTTGACGACGATATCCTTAATTTTCAAATTTTTGAAGATTGAAGAAGAGTGTACTATCCACAACTTGATCTGAAGCCTCTAAAGGTCTGAGGGTAAAACCTCATTATAACAATATTGCTTCAAAGTAAAAAATTGTAAGAAAACGAAACAAAAGACCAGCGTACAATAGCTAATCACAGTGCATTTCAACCATATTTTAAGAACCATAATTGGATAATTAACGCCTACCTTATTAAATTGAATGATTACTTACATCTGTCAAGCAAGAAAAACAAGGCAATGTAGAGACAAGAAATGGGAACAAGGATAGATTTAGCTTACAATCTCTAAAAACACAGAAATGGAAGTCAATCACCTCCTTTCATTTTCCCGAAGAGCGTGTCTGCATTGGCATACACATGCGACTTGAAATGGTTTTACGCTGATACGCTCTATGTATTCATTCCATAAAGTTTAACTTTTAAAGAGTGGACGGCAACTAGCAAGGACCTGCTTTAAGTACTAGAATATATAATATAAGTAGGAGGAAAAGACACACAACATATGCTTCAATACGCAAAAGAAAAAGCCATACATAACAGATCTTTACATATCTGTACTGCAGATTATAGAGACTGTTGGCGCTAGATAACTTAAGTGCATTAATTCAATCACACCATCAAGGATAGCAGAGGTTGCCGGTAATAGGCAATCATTTTGCCACTTTTAGAACCTAGAGTTGGAGGCCACAAGATACCAGCTGGAAAAAAGTACTTCAAATAAATTTCAATTTCAGATCAGTATCTACCTTTCCTTCTGGCAGAGAGATAATACTTTCTGTCCCTGAAGCAGTAATAATCTTCCAAGTTCCCAATTCCCATCTGGAGTTGGTACAAGCCTGAACACTCTGAAAGAGCAGAAGTTGAGCAACTGGAAATGAGCACAAAGAATAGCAGTAACCAAAAGGGTTCCACCAACATAAATTTGGAATATTAATTGAAGATTTGCACCAACAGATAGTATCAAAAACTTACACTATGTTTGGATAACAATTGGAGGGAAAGGAGGGAGGGAAATAGGAGGAGGCGAAGGAAAGGGAGTGGAGGAATGATGGGCTCCACTTTCCTCCAAATCTCTCCATTTTGAAGGATTCTTATTAAAGGAGGGAGGGAAATAGATCCCTCCATCTCCCACCCCTTCCTCCCTCACCATATTGTCTCCCTTCCTTTCCATTTCCTTCATTTTATGTTATCCAACCATATTGTAGAGTTTCATAACTAAGTTCTAAATTCTATGAATATATCTAACAGTTATAACAAAACATTAAAACTTCTAGAAGTAACTAGGAACAACAAAAAAAGTTTCAAACACATGACCAAGCAAATGAGAAAGACCTCAATGCAGACCAAAGCTATACATACTGCAGAGACAATAATTAGATAGAACCAGTTTACTATCAATCTACAAATTGGCCAAAACTCAACATGGAGACTTTAGCGTTCAAATAGTTAAAAGAAATGACCTGTGGCAAAAAAATATCATATTGAAAACACAATAAGGTGAATTGATAGAATTGTATGATCCAATTTACTAATTTTTGTTTCAAATAAATTTCACTTGATGCTACACATAACATTCAGCTGTACATAACCTTCATATGGTATCTACAGTTTAAACAACACCTTTTGTTCTATGATCGCAGAAAAAGTTGCTCTAGAGATTATAATACCATATGAATTCAGCAACATTTTGCTTGTGCTGTGGAGATAAATAGTGCCAACAATTTCTCCATCATAATATTCAATTATTCCCCAAAAATATTAAATGCAAATGATCTCCCTTCCGTGCACTGAAAATTTGGTGTCAGATAAATTTATTCAACTCTCCAAGTAATGAGTATAACCAAGACAAGATAGCTGCAGGCAAAAAATCGCATAGTAAACCATATAAATCATAAGAGCCATACAACCTAGACAACTTACGGGATTTTGCTTTTTTTTAATTCAATTCTTTGGTGCAGGTACATCTAGTAAGAATACAAATACAAATTTGGGCACTGTGCTATAAGCAAGAACACAAAAGGCCATAAAGATGGAAGTATCCTAACTACAATTGTCGTATCTTCAGAAAAATTATCCTGATTTGAGCAATACTAACTTCTCACAGTTCATAATCTCCTTCCTGTCTTCTAATGAACATCTCATCCATGATCAAATAAGTGATAAAAATATAATTATACAATATTAACTGCATCTAGTGTTATAATGACTTTTAGATCAAATCCTGTCCAGGTAGGAAAGGGAAGGAAGGCCAAGAACTTGGACGGATGCAATTACAGACAACCATAGCATGTGACACTTGAGAAAAACTGCTTGTGTATCAATATTTTGGGAAATGTATAATTGTGTTATCATAATTCACTAGGTCCAAGCAAAGGATTGAGCACATGCATGAAGATAAATGAAAGATAAAAATGAAACCAAACTAAGCTCAAGCTGACAGCAGCGAGTAATTGATAGAGTTGATCCAAGACAACAGCACAACTCAGTTGACACAATACACTACAAAAGACTCATAAAAGTCAGGCATGGCAGGAACTGGAGAATACTTCTTCTTTGAGAGATGCAGTGTCATTCCATTTAGACTCCGCAATAGATGGGATCGAGGGCGAAGGTGAAGACGACATCAGAATCTTCATCCAACCTGGCACATCCCTCTCCCCATAGGGGTGAATATCAATAACCTGATCCTAGTGCAGCAACATATCACCCCTTCTAAGTTGCCATTCCAGGACCACCCCATTTGAATTTGAAGTCCCACCCTTCTCAGCTGGTGATGACTCCATCAACTAATTTCGGCCGGCAATGATTAATTGAGTTAAAAGAGGGCGGCACCCGACCTTGTTCCCTTCTTACCGACGAATTCCGGGATCCTGATGAAGACTGAGTCCCGGCAGGTGCCATTTGCTAAAAGATCAACAATAATCCTCCAAAAAGAGCTTCCTTTTTCAGCAACTGAAAAAGACTACTACTTTAGCAAAGGTCCCACTTTGATCACTTATCTGGTGAGCACAATAAGGAAAGCAAGGTTGGGGTCCTATCTTATGTTCGTCTTCAATTTCAGCGGTCTCCGTTAACCAAACCCCACAACTTTATACAGCCAACTTCGCTGTCAAAAGACATACAATTGTATAGTATATATATATATTAGTTTATCCCAATTCAATTTGACTCACTTTATATTCTATTCATCCTACTTTGACCCACCAAGATCAAGTGCGACCGCAAGCAATGAACTAAACTATACTATTCACAAATACCAGAAATATTCTTGCAATTCCCAAACAAATGGATAACAACTTCTATTAAATGATTACAAACTTAACAATTTGGAGACTTTAGATATGGCTTGATAAAAAAAAACCCACCACAAAAATTACTCCTTTTTGTGCAAATTATGTTCTTCTGATTGTATTGCAGATCTCAGAATTCAGAAAATGGCAGTTACAAATAACACCAACACAACTCAATCGGGTGTGTCAGCAAAATCCCAACTTTTGCTTAAAGATCAAACTTTTGCTCAAATATCACAGCTTCTGCTCCAAAGTCACAACTTTCACCTCAAATTAACCACAATAGCAGGATAATTCCTCATACCCAGAACCACAAAATGCAGCAAAAGGCATGAAATGAAGGAAAATATGGTAAAATGGGAATAAAGACGAAAGCTTGAAAATGAAATGAATGATTATTAATGGAGAAAAGGAGTGAGGATGAGGAAATCCAAGGCGGGTGTGCGGAAGTAAGAAGCAGGAATTGAGCTTCGATTCACTCACTTTCTCTCTCCTCCAGTGGAAATGCAGAGAAATGATATGCTAAAAGGTTGGCTGGTTTTTTTTTCAAAAAAAAATTAAAAATAAATTTAAGAAAACAGAAAAACAAAATTATGCTTCCGTTTCAAATCTGGAGAGATTCTGAGGTGCGTGTAATTATGCCGCACCTAAATCAAAAATTCAAATTGCTATTCGTATTTACCCTTTTGTTCCTTCTTTCATGCCCTTCGTAAATTTTTTGTTAAGTTTTATCCATTCCATTTTAACAAAATCTAACATTTATTACAAAGATTTACGTATGATTTTATCATTCTATATCATTTTATATATTACGGAGTATTAATGAATGTTGTATCTTTGTATGCATAACTCTCAGGAGTCAGGATTATAAGATCTTAAAGTCGTTTAGTTTATGAGGACTATAGGGACTATAAGGTCTTAACATTACCCAGTGAAAATTTACTTATGTAGGTCTTAAAGTCGTATTGCGAGCACATTATTAGTACTCCGTATTTAATTTCATTATCGAGAAACATATAAATAAAGGAATACTTATCAATGTTAATTGTGTTTTCCAATTCAATTTTCATGTACTCCGGCGATATAAAATTGGTAAAACAAATTCAAACCTACGTTTCCAACAAAACTTAAAAACCTATGCGTGTATATAACTGCGCACAAAGTAATTTTTGTGGCCAACATGTTAGGCTAGAGCCTAGAGATAGATTTTTGTGTGGAAACAATTTTGAGTTAGATTATCTTTCTATTTTGTTTGTTGTTTTTCCCCTTACCTCTTAGTGTTCAACAAGAATTGTCAATACAAAATTCCTGAACATCATTTCACCACACTCTAGTTGTAGCTAAGCACCACATCCACTGATCTACTTCACAAATTATTCAAATGTATGCATGTTATATGTGACATTAAGAATAAAGTCCAAATTTATTATTATTTTTTTTTAAAAAAAAAGATCCATTATCCATGCATTAATATGCTTGATTTGGGGCACAATTCATGCAGTTAAATAATTATTTGGGGTGGCTTTTATTTGAAATTTCATGATAAAAAGTGGATGACAAATTTGGTTTGATCATATCAATGGTGCCAAGAAACTACACCATGGCAACAATGACTTGGTCTCAAAGTCTTAAACTAAGTTGACAAATTCCATTTTTTGCAATGAAAAGAAAGTAATTTCCATTGAATTTTTATTGCAATGACGGTGATGCTTATTGGCTTATCACTTTTTATTTGCTTTCTAGTTTCAAGAATTAATTGACAAATATGTTGACAAATAGCATCCGATTAATAAATTGCTAGCTTAGAAGTTGACATACAATCTTCGAGTTTCAAGCCTCTAACCTATACATATATCCTCAATTCGGCAATCGGGTTAAGGCCTATTTCTTTGGATTTAATTTCATGGTGTTTTAGAAGTTCATTTCAGGTTAATTTAGTTTAGTTTCCTAATTTTCTTCTCTCACAAATTATTTATTTCATTACAATTCTATTCAGATTCATTTCAATCCAAAGAAATAAAACTAAATGATGCTTCATCAAATATTCATTAAATTATCATACATACACATGAGATTATTTTAATTATAACCATTATAACTAATTAAATTATTTAAACTTTTAATAAAAATAAAAGCAGTGAGGGAAAGTTAAGCTAAGATGGGTGACTTCCTAATAAAATAAGTTAATTTCACAAATAGCTCACTAAGACAAAAAAAATGAATAAGTTTAGATAAATTTTTATTTCTTTTAAATTACAAAAGAAAACTAGGTTACCACCTAAGATTGATAATCTAATTCATCCTATGGACAACAGAGTGGAAACTTAGAGATAATGACGCAGAGGAAGACCAACACCCTTTGTAAAGACGATCCCAATTCGCGGTAAATTCTGCTGTCGGATTAGCTTCCTTGAACAATGATTGGTTAAGTATAGTTCTAATTGAGATCCAGTTCAGCATAGCATCACAATAAAATCGATAGTTTTCAAATTAATGACAACTAAGTTGTCACCTTCAATGAGAAGGTTTTGATGCCGAAGAACTAACACATCCGTTAATTTCAATACGAAGTAAAACAATGTTGATTGAATGACAATCAACAAAAAGATGAAAGAGTTGACATTGCACAATGTTGTTTATATTATTATGAAATATAAATCTAGTAATACAATGGAGTACTACTAGCTACTACCATTCAATTCATTCTTAACGTTGAAAGATTAAAAGAGGGGTAGTTTAGGCTAATCAAGTAAAGAGATTCATAAACATAAGCTGGTTAGTTGCCTAATAAAAAGAGTCAAAGTTGAAGGCGTAAGAAGCACAATGCAAAAGTGTGACTCATCTTGAACCATTATCAATTCATTAATTGATGGGTGAATGGGCGCAACTATGCAGGACAAACTGCCTTTGTCCTCTGTCGTTGTCACTTATCCTATAAATATACTACTTACTACAATACTAGACTTTCAAATTACAACATTTCACTTTATTACATTTCTTCTACATTAACTTATCATGCAATAAATGTCACTAAACTCACTATATAATTAGCGGAGATATCAATTAGAGTTGGCTTGAGTGATTAAGGAGAGATTTTTAACCAAGGTTTTTCGGGATCGAGCCTTGAAAATGGAAGAAATGCCCCTAGAAGAGATGTTGTCCATCAAGGTACCATGCAAACTCCCACGCGAGATTAGTCTACTGGTCAAAGACGGTGATACTCCTTGTAGTAGTAGTACTATGCACCAAGAATAATTGATTTCATAGGAAAAAAAGTGATACGAGTAAATTGATGAAACTTCCTAAAATCGAGAGTGACACGAGTAAAAAGAAACGGATAAAGTTTGAACATTTCAAAATTCATTTCCGCACTCCACTATATGAACATGTTTTAACTAAAATATTGAGGGAAATGGATTGCGAAAATCATTATGAAAGTGTATAAATGACCGCGAATAAAGAAACGGAGGAATATTTGTTATCCAAGGAAGCAGAGGCATATGAGGTGTTTCCCTTTAGAAGATTTAGGTGGGATTGTGGCCAAATCCACTAAGAAGAGCAGTTAT
>SNQN01000686.1:59815-75199 GCA_008642245.1 Bassia scoparia
GCTACTACGATAGCATGCTTGGTGACAGTCACAATCTCATATCCATTTCAACATTCTCAAGAGGCTATAAATCTAGTGTGACTTTGAAAGCTCATGATGACCTCAAAATCTATTGGTAAGGCCACATGGATTCAAACACCCTAACTCCTTAAGGCCCTGCCASAGTCTCTTGCRACCGACACTAACTTGCATCTATAAAAACAAATCATTTAAGACATATCTTTGCCAAAAAGAATAAACATGAAACCAGTTTTATCAATCTACTTAGGTGCAGATGATCAACTTCAACCATAAAAGCCACATCTATGTCATAAGGAATAATCCTGAAACCAGCTTTGATAAAATTGCTGAGACACAGATAATCAGTCAACCATTTAGGCCCTGAAACYAGCTTTGTCAAGCTGCTGAGACACAGATAATCAGTTCCAACCATTTAGGCCACTTTCCCAAACAGTAGAATCACCTAGTATCTATCATGCCATCATCATCCTTATTCAGAAAAGACCAACTGCATGCTAGCAACAATAGCGCAAAGCATAGTTTTCATCCAAGTGAATCAAAGGGAGCGTAGAATGTTTAGAACAATTCCATTCAAACCAWTGTTGCCTTTGTCTAGTAAAGCCCCACTTTGTTCACAAGGACTTGTAGCTACCTGACCCRATAAATCACAGAAACACTCTAGCATTCTATGATTTATGGCTAGCTCCTACCCAGACATTACCCAAAACAATAGAGAATAATGTGGAGTGGCTTGTGGAAACCCAAGTCTATAGTTTTATACAACCCAATAAAGAGACAAGACAGCCAGACCCAAAGATTAGAAAATCCCTGCTTAAGAAAAAAAATGCTACAGAACAGTCACTAAGACAACAGGCTAGGTGAAAGTCACGGACTCACGATCTTAATATCTTATATCAATCAATGAGGGGGGTCCTTCATTGTATCCAACCTATGAGACTATGATTGATGTGCCACACAGGAAGCTCTTAACGACCTCAAATTCTATTGGTACGGCAATAGCCCATAGGAGATTCAAACACCCGAATGCACCACAAAAGATGCCATAAGCCACTGATAGGTCTCTACACTCTCTAGCATATAKCAATGATTATAGAAACTACACAGAATAATTAGGTGCAAGCTCAAAGAAACCAAATTTCTACCAGGCAGTAAAGGTAAACACTTAAGATTGATAAGTAATAATCAATTAATCATACATACACACACATATAAAAAAGAGTTTAAGCAACATAAATCTACATATATTTGAATTAAACAAGCAAACAAACAATCAATCACTCTCATAGCGAAAGTACTAGGGTGAAGGGATCAGCATTCATACCAGGGAATGATGGAGCCGAAGAGGAAATGCTGCACAACGGGGACCTTCTCAAGGACCTCAGCACGGTACATCTTAAGCATACCACTATTAACCTTCCCCCAATTAGGAACCCCACTAATATCATCCAGCATAGGGGAGTGCTCGGCGAACGGGCCCTTCTTAACCTTCTTAATGAAGGMAATACAAGACAGGTACATATACTCATGGGAGAAATTCTCGAGAATATCATCATTGTGAATGGACTTAGGCTTCATATACTTATGATCAACGAGCTGAGCGGAGCCGAACACGAACGCAAAAGTGGTAATCATCAAGCCCCCAAACACCGTGATGACCGTCAGGCTCAAGGTGCTAGGACAGCGCAATTTCCTCATTCAAATCCAGTTATTTGACAAAAACCCTAGAGACCACAGCCTGTAGTCCTCCTCGCGGATCAAACCGAGCCTAGCGAGCAATAGAGGCCAGGCGGCGGAAGGTTGAGCTCTCGTGGCCGGTCCCGTAATCGATACGGGCGCGTTGCCGAAGCTGTCCAATGAAAGTAGGGACGAGCTCGACGACGGCCCTCCGTCCCTTGATCCCGGAACGGAAGAAGGAAGCTTGAGACGTCGAGGATGATATTGAATTTGGAATGATTCCGAGAGCCTCTCGTGCCAGGGGGAAGGGAGTGGTTGCACGTAGCGGAGGACTGGGGGCTGGCGGGATTTCGTCGACCCAGGAGGAGAGAGAATCGAGGGCGGAGGACGATGGCGAGACGGCGGCGGGTGAGACGGAGGGGCAGGGTCGGAGATCTTTGTACGGCCGGCGGATGGAGTGGGAGAGGTTAGGCGATGAAGCCGAGGAAGGATTTGCCGGGGAGGAGTGGACGAAGAGGGAGGAGTGGGAAGAGAGAAGAGAGATGAGATAATAAAGAGATATAGAGGTGGTGAAACGGAATGGGGGGAGAGTGGTGAGACCTGCTGGGGTTGTGGGACCGGGGGTCAGCATGATGGACTGCTGTGGGACCGGGTGTGTTTCAGGGGAGGTTGATGGCGGGAGCGCGGATATGGGATGTAGGTGGGGTCAGGACTGGGGGTGGCGGGGCTGTGTTTGTGTGGGGCTCCCCGCATTTGCAGCAGGTTGTGGGGGAGGATGGCGGTGGGGGGTCGCCACTCGCGGTGGTTGCGGGGATGAATCTGACGCGCCGGTGGTTGTGGTGGCGGGCACTGTTAGGTGGCGGTGTTCGTGGGGTCCCATTTTACTATGATCGGAGGATGGGAAATGCAAAGAGAAATGCGAGTGGGAATTGCCAAGGCTAAATGGGAAAGAAAAAACACTTTTTTGAAAAAGTGCTCATGCCCAGGTTGCTTCACTTTCGAGGTCATCATTATAGCTCGTCAACTTGACGGAAAATCGACATTCCTATGTTTGTCATGCAAGTTTTATCATTTTTATTTTAGGAAAATTGTCAACAATACCACTTTTGTGAACTTTAAAACAACTACCCACTTTTTTTTTAAAAAAACAACTACATTTTTATCAAATGTTTGTGAACCAACGGACCAACTTAACGGTTTCATTAACAACGTTACTCTCTCCCTTCCAACCACTACGAACACTCTCCCCTCACGCTGCCAACCTAAGACCAACCACCGCGTCACGGAGCACCCCCACCGCACCACCGCCAGCACGGAGCAGCCCATGACCAAGACAACTCTAAAAAACCAACCCATTAATAGCCACAACCCCCACGAAAACCACCAAACCAGTCCGCGAACTTAAAATGCGATTTCTCAGCCTTCCACCCATCTTTTGGACATGTTTCTTCATGAAAGTTGTAGATCTCCGAAAAAATACATGAAATTAGGCTCAAGAATTACTCCATTTGGAGTTGTAATTCAAGGTTAGTTAATGCCCAGGAACATTTCACGAAATTAAGGGTTCGAAAATTGGCGGGTTTCGAAATTGGGGGTTTCGAATGGGAATTTGATTGCAAATTGGGTAATGGTTTGCGAATATTGGAGATTTCAAATAGGAGATTCATTGCTTGGGTTTGCGAAATTGATATCAATTTGATTGGGATTTGAGGTGTTGCGAATTATAGGTTTCAAAGGGAGAAAGGTTGAAATTGGGTGTTGGGGCTGCGAGGGGGAGGGAGGGCCCTGGCTGTTTGGGCTCGTGGTGTCGGGGGGCTGCGAGGGGTGGGAGGGGCCTGTTGTTGGGATGTTTGGGCTCGTGGTGTTGGGGGGCTGCGAGGGGAGAGGGGGGGGCCTTTGTTTGGGGGGCTGCGAGGGGGAGGGGAGGGGAGGGGAGGAGGTGCTGCAGGGAGGGAAGTACATGAGGCAGTGAACGAAGTGCACACTGGTAGTGGAGGTCAGAAAGGTGGGCAGCTGGGTTGACGGGAGTGTCTGAGAGAGGTGGTTGGAAGAAGAGATGTGTTACGGAGTTTAACTAAAAATCGTTAATGGTCGTGGTTCACAAACTTTTGATAAAAGTGGGTAGTTATTTTTTTTAAAAAAAGTGGGGTAGTTGTTTTCAAGTTTGAAAAAAGTGGGTAGTTGTTGACATTTCCTTATTTAACAAACACCATTATTTGATTTAAGTTAGAGTTTGTATTTAGGCAAAATAAACTCCAAAAAGATATTTATCACTAATCTACATTCAAAGCACCCAAACCTTTGTTCTGTCAAACACGATCTTTATTTTGATTATAAATTTTGAATTATAATCCAACAAAATAAACTTAAACTATTACACTCTACAAAATTCTTAAATTTAAGGGAATTGCTATAAGGTATCTCCTGAGGTTTGTGCGGTTCTAAGTTACACCACATTCAAACGTTCTCAGTTATTCCCCAAATTTCATCCTTAATCGATATTATCCTTAACTAATCATTCCTTACTTGGTTAACTTTATTTATTTTTTTTAATTTCTATTCTATCTTACTCCTCCCCTCTTCACATCGATATAAACCCTTTTCGTGTCATCTTCTTCTTCTCCATGTTCTGCTTCTACTTCTTCTTCCTTTTTTTTGTTTAATTCTTCATATTCAGCCGTGTCGAGTCGTTCTTCTTGTGATTCCAACTGCAAATGGGATTTTATTGGAGGTGCGATTGAAAGGCTTATTAGAGGTGGTGTGTTGTGGCTTTTTAGATTGGGTATGGGTTGGTGATTGTGTCAAGATAAAGTACATGCTTGATTGCTGGTTGGAATTGAATCAAATCGGGTTAGGGATTGAATTAAGTTGTAGTTCTATTGTTTTTTTTTTCTTGTTGTCTGAAATTTAGGGTGTTTTTGTCAATTTTGGTATGTGAGAATTGGAGATTTTTGTATTCCTTTAGGTAAGGGGAAGTAGTTGGCTCTTTTGATTTCTATAGAATTTGTTTTAGTTCTCCAATTTAGGTTGTAATCCTTTTTTTCTAATGAATGAAATGGGTTTGTCTCAATATTTTTTGTGTACTTTGCATTTTTGCATGCAAGGAATTATGATTAATTTGACAGACAAATACTTTTGAACACAACTCTAATCTACACTTTACTGTTCAGGAATACGAAGAATTTCAGCTGTACTGACAGCAAATACTCACCACTGTGCCAATGAAATGAAAACCATGACTGGAATCGAAAAATGTCAACAGACTATAACATCTACACTGTACAAGGCTTGAAATATGCAGGTATATGGTACAGAACTGAATAAGGTATAGTTTGAGAGAAAGCATGGAGTTAATTGCGTCGATGGAACAGAGTGGGGGAGTGCATTGATCAGTGAAATGAATTCTGAAAGAGTTCACAAGAGGTAAATTAGCCTTGAGCACAAATTAACTAATGCTAACCAAGTTAAGAATAGGATTAGTAAGGGATAATATCGATTAAGGAGTAAAATTTGGGGAGACAACTGAGAACGTTTGAAATTGGTGGTGTCAACTTAGAGAAAACGCCAAACCTCAGGGAGATACCTTAGGAATTTCCTAATTTAATTATTTATTATCTCCTTATAAACAAAGAAATAAATATGGATAATAATTATTTGTGATATTTAATACTTACAGAGGTGAGAGAAAATAGTAGGATTTTTATGAGATCACACAAAGTGGCTGAGTTTGTGGTGCGGTATACTCTATATTTTAGTATAGTACTTATATAGTGATTTGGTTCATTTAAAAATTTAAAACTAAATTGTTTTTGCTTTATATTAATCTATATATATATATTAATATGTATTAAAAAATAAGCGAACATCAGTCCGGACTAAATACTAGTAATAAACACGTTAATGTACTGACATGTTTCTCCCCCTGCTGCTAAACATTGACCAAGCTACGTTATCTCGTTTGGCTGATCGAGCTTTGCTTCTAATATCATTGTGACTCGATGGCTAGGTAATGTTTATAGTTCATCCATCATGACTTCATATTGGGACCATTCATAACAAAGTAAATTTTGCTTTTTTTGTTTTTTGTGGTGGGACCCTTTGGGATATGTTTTTTTTTTTGGGAATGCATTTTTGGTAGAGGCCTTCTTGTAGTGTGGATCTCGCGAACAAGGGAACTCAATGCCGAATTTTAATTATATGAAGCAAGGAAAAGTGATAGAGTGTGTGCTTGATGTTGTTGGGTTATGATTTAAGGATTTCAGCGACAAGTACGTGTTGCAATTTATCCAAACTGCAAGGATTATGTTGGCTCAAGTATCACCAGTATGCGCTCTTATGCCACTTTTGCTTAGGTCTTTGTATTATTTTAATGCTTTCAGTTTGTGTCTACTGTGATTTTCGCACTGTTTGTTCATCTTGTTTAATTCTATTTTAAATGGATATTGTTTAATTCAATTTTAATTGAAACTAAGAGAAGAATTCTTTTTAAAATATGTACGAAGCATTGTTTGAAGAGGTGCACCTAGACACTAGGGGGTAATCACTTAAGTTGGTCGAGGTTAGGTGTTGCCTTTTTTCAAGAATTTTTTTTGCCATTACTTTTCAGAGGTACGCCTAAGGCTTTCAGGAAATCCGATCTCCTTGTTGCGCCTTAAGCCTTTTTATACATTGGTACAAAGTATAATAGAACTTCAGAAACTAAAATATTTACTTATATTCTTTTTTTATTACTGCAAAACTTGTTTATTTTTCTACGTGTATTTTGAACAAATATTGTCACAATATACAAAAACAACAAAAGTCTTGAAGGTGATTTGCCAATCGTATCTTTTACTTTTCACAAAAGTTACCTTTTTTGAAATACTAGTGTTCCCCGACGCGCGCACGCGCGTCGTGGTCCACTCTAATTTATGGCAATATATAAGTAATCTTTTTGCATTATGCTATGTAATTAGCATCAACCACTGTTTTAGTTCATACAAAACGAACTTATTTTTTTGAGGAGATATGTATGCTGAGTGTTTTCAAAGGAGGTAAAAGGCCGTTTTCAAGTAGAGATTAGAGAAAAAACACTTACGAATGAAACATTACGAAACCGAGAAAATATATCATCTCAATTATAGATAGAAAACTAAAACTACAATGAAAAACTAATGTTCTATTTTTGTTCATCACCAAATACTTGTTATCTAAATTTATTAGAGCTAATAGTTTAAATTATTCGCCATAACATTAACCAATATTTTATCACTGATCAAGAATTTACAAGTTTCTTGATTCTACAATTGCCGTAACAAATCATCAGAGTAAAGTTGAAATATGTCTAATTCGACAATAGCACACATGTTAATGTGTAAAAACAAAACAGAAGATAGCCAGTTGTTTAATAAACATTATAAGTGTATAAGCTAGGCCTTAAAGAATTACTTATCCACTCAGGCTGCACAATTTTGGTTGTCGAACGATATATATCTTATCATCTCACACATTATCTTTGAAGACATCCTGATTCTTGTACCAAGTCCATAATGCATGTGTAGAATTTAGAACCTGCATCCATTAATGGAGCTGTGAGAATTAAACCATTCCAAACAACAGCATAAATTCACTAAAACCAACACACATGAGTAGATAGAATATTTTGTAGAAAGCCATTGAAACAGCAGCCCACGCTATGATAGGGACAAAGTGCTGAGATACCAAGTTACATTTCAAACCAACAAAATCTCATTCCAAACCCACCTCAAGTATACCATGCCCAAAGCTGCTCTCCCTGAATGCACTCCACTCAGGTTGTCTGTCCCAACAGAATTTACCCTTTGCAGGACCCGAAGAAAAATTTGTATGACACACCGGTCCTATTTCAGGCACATTATCACCAGGTTTTGGGCATTTCCCAGGGTCATTAATTTGGTTTGGATGTAGTTGCTAAATCTGTTTATGATAGTTGTTTGGTTAGTTCTTACAATATGATCATTTTTTGTGTATTGCAATGTACTCCTTCGTAACACATTCTCGCGAGTATATGATAATGAATAATTTTCATACCAGTTCTTTCCGTTTGATGATGCCTTGGATTACCTGGATCCTTTTAGGATTTATTTGCTTTGGCTTGTTTTCATGTTTGAATTTTTTTTGAGTTGTTTCTATTCAAGACTGTTCCAACCTATTGGTCTCCAAGTCTTAATGGTAAATAATGATAATTCAGCTTATTCCCTGCATAGGCTGTTGACCTTGATAACTTAGGCTGAAAAGGCCTCTGGAGAAGGGTATTGTAATTTGTGAGGTACCATCTTTGCTCGTATGATCGGGGCTTGAGGTAAGCTATCTTTGCTCGTATGATTGGGGCTTGTGGGTATCAAATAGGATTTAGGCAGCCCCATTTGTTGTAAGAAGGGCATGAAGTGTGAAAGCCGATTCGTGTGCAAACTATTGATATGTCGTCTACATTTAGAGAACTTTTTTGTGATTCCTCTTGGCTTTGATGTATGCTTGCCTAGGGAAGACTGTGAGATGCATGCTGATGAGGACAGCTGCTGCCCATTGTTCTTTTGTTTTTTTTATCAAATTTTGTGAATTTCACTTACCCTTTTCACTGGAGTTAGTTTGTCGATGTTTGACTATCAGTTCAATTCTGCGATATTATTTGCTAGAATCTTGCCGAATTTTCATCATTGAAATGTTCCTCTTTCGTGCATACAGTTTATGTCGTTTAAACAAGTTCGTGTATCATGTACAAAGTTTTTCTTTGTTTAACTACTGACAGGAGCATCGAGTGGGATTGGTGTCGATTCCTCACGTGTTTCTTGCATTGCGGGTGTACATGTCGTCATGGGTGTTTGAAACATGGAAGCAGGGAAAGTCAAAGATAAAATTGTTCGGGAAATTCCCAGTGATAAAGTTGTATGCATGGAGTTGAATCTGAATTCAATGTGCATCTGTTGAAATTTGCATCAGATTATACTTCCTCGAATCACTCACTTAATCTTTTAATGTAAGAAGCTTTAGCCCTTTTATTTTGTACTTTTCTTCATTCTCTTATTTTGATTTAATTAACAGTTGTTAATGTTCAAATAACTTTAATTTTGTCATCCTTTCTCTCCTTTGGTCGCTCCCTATGGCACGTTGGAGTTGACTGGTTTGTGCTGTGCTGTCTATTAGTTACAAGTTAGTTCATTTATATGTCTTATATGCCCTTAACCTTGTTTAAATTATTCTTATTTTTCGTTCATTTGTTATATAATAGTCGGAGATGGGGGAATATCGAGAAAGTTGATGTTGATCATGCTGATGCCTTGGGAATGCCAAACCTGGTGATATATGCCTGAAATAGGACCGCGTGTGTCATACAAATTTTTTTCGGGGACTGCAAAGGGTAAATTCTGTTGGGACGACACATGAGTGGAGTGCATTCAGGGAGAGCAGCTTTGGGCATGTAAACTTGAGGTGGGTTTGGAATGAGATTTGTTGTTTGAAATGTAACTTGGTATCTCTGCACTTTGTCCCTATCATAGCGTGGGCTGTTGTTTCAATGGATTTCTACAGAATATTCTATCTACCTATGTGTGTTGGTTTTAGTGAATTTATGCTTTTGTTTGGAATGGTTTAATTCTAACAGCTCCATTAATGGATGCAAGTTCTAAATTCTACACATGCATTATGGACTTGGTACAGATCAGGATGTCTTCAAAGATAATGCGCGAGATGATAAGATATATATCGTCCGCAGCCAGAATTATGCAGCCTGAGTGATAAGTAATTCTTTAAGCCTAGCTTATACACTTATATGTTTATTAAACAGCTGGCTATCTTCTGTTTTGTTTTTACACATTAAACATCTGTGCTATGTGATCAGACATATTTCAACTTTACTCTGATGATTTGTTATGGCAGTTGTAAGATCAAGAAACTTGTAAATTCTTGATCAGTGATAAATATTGGTTAATGTTTAATAAAGTAGTATTCCTTTTTTTCTTATACATTAAGCATTAGAAATATCTCGTAATATTATTTTTTTATGCGAATGAGTGACAAGGGGGTAAACACTGTACAAGCCCTAGCAATTTTATGGTTAGATCGAAGTTCAATGATTAAATTTATAATTTCAGATGGCGAATAATTAAACTATTAGCTCTAATAAATTTAGATAACGAGTATTTGTGTGATGATGAAGAAAAATAGAACATTAGTTTTTCATTGTAGTTTTAGTTTCTATCTATAATTGAGATGATATATTTCTCAGTTTCGTAATGTTTTATTCGTAAGTGTTTTTTCTTTAATAACTTCAATTGAAAACGGCCTTTTACCTCTTTGAAAACACTCGCATACATATCTCCTCAAAAAATAACTTCATTTTTGTATGAACTCAAACAGTGTTTGATGCTAATTACATAGCATAATGCAAAAGATTATGATATTTTGCCATAAATTAGAGTGGACCACGGCGCGCGTGCGCGCGCCGGGAACACTAGTGAGGGAAAAACATATATCAATACAAGTTATTGACTTTTCTCATTTATACCCTAAAATATTGCGTTTTCTCACTAATGCCCCTAAAAATTCATATGCAAATGAGACTACATTTCCATTGGCTTTTGTTTTGAGATGTATAGTTGTTATATGTTATATTTTCAAACTTTCATTTGGTAGTATTAAAACTTATTAATTTATAGTATGAAATAGCACACGTGTGCATGATATGCTAGTGTAATTAAAAATGAAGAAATACTTGTATAAGTATGATTTATTATAGTTTTTATTTTGTTTTTTAACTTGAATATTATACGGAGTACTATAATTTATATTTTTTTTAACCCTTACGTGAATATGTGCATTGAGCACAAAAACATAAAAACATTCTAGGATTTTTAGGGTACTAGTGAGAAAACTCATATTTATGATATAAATGAGATTCTAATGTAGGGGACAAATGAGAAAAACAAAAAACACAGGATACAAGTGAGAAATCCTAATACTATATACTTCAGGGGTATAAATGAGAAATCCTATTTTAAAATAATCGGGCCGAGCAGGCCGGCCCGGATAAAAAATTACTTGTCCATGCCGCCGCTTACGGTCGGATTTAGCCCGTCAAATAAAAAATTTAAATAGAGGACCAAGCTCGCTTTTTTGCGAGCTGAGCCGGGCGGGCTTGACAGGTTTCCCGCCATGAACAACTCTAGTTAAAACATCTTTTTGATCGCTAACATGGTATTATAAGATGTTCTTATTAATGAGGGTTTTTTGTCAAAACAACCTTTAAACCTACAAATTGCAAAAACAAACCTTTTAAAATGTTCTTTGTAAAAAACAACAAAAACGAGAAAAACTTTGTATAAAAAAACCGCTACGTCATATGGGGTTTGACCCAAGTTTAACCCCTTTGACCCACTATTAACACCCAATAATCCTATTACACCTTATCAACCATTAATAATCCTTCCTCAAACTCCTCTTCCTCCCTCTCTTACTCCAACGATCTCCCTCTCTCTCCTCCTTCTTCTTCTCCAATCTTTCTCTCTCCTCCTTTCTCACTCCCAACACCTTCCTCTCTCTCCTCCCTTCTTCTTCTTCTTCCACAATATTTCTCTCTCCTCCCTTCTTCTTCTTTCCTCCATCTTTCTCTCTCCTCCCTTTCTCATTCCCAACCGACCTTCCTTCTCTCCTCCTCTTCTTCTTCTTTCTCATCTTCCACAATTTCTCTCTCTCCTTCTTATTCTTCCCTAATCTTTCTCTCTCCTCCCTTTTTCACTCCCCATCGGGTTGGAGCATTGTTGCATCGTCGTGGTCACCACCCTGGCTTTCATGGTGGTGGACTCCTTGTTGCCTCTGCCATGGCTCGTGAGTGGTCTTGCGTCCCAACCAGTCCAGATCTAGATTTCATCATGATGGTTGAGGTGGTGACTAGATTTCGAGAGTGGAGGAGGAGGATGACTTTCGAGAGTGGATGAGTTTTGAGGTACAAGGAGGAGAAGGAAGAGCGATGGACTGTTGGGAGCCGTCGAGGTGGCTAGAGGCGGCGGGTATTTGCTGGGTCGTGAGAAGAGGGTTTACACCTTGTTGTTTGTGCGAACAAGGCAGCAAGCAGGGCGCGCAGGTGGCTGTTGCGTGCTGTTGCAGCGGTGGGGTCGGTGATGCGCCGTGGTGGGCTGCTGTACTTGTAGGTGGCGGTTCAGTTCAATGGGCCATGGAAGTGGGTGTTTTGAAGGTTGAAGATGAGTATTGAAGAGAGAGGGTAATGGGTTGATTATGGTGTAATAGGATTTAGGGTGTTAATAGTAGGTCAACGGGTTTAATGAGGTCAAACCTCCATATGCGTCAGCAGGTTTTTGATTACAAAGTTTTTTTTGTTTTTGGTTTGTTTTTACAAATAACATTTTAAGGTTTGTTTTTACAATTTTGGATTTTAAAAGATTTGTTTTATAAAACCCCTATTATGAGGATGGTTTTAAGTGTTATCATGAAAATGTTGCGGGCCATTGTAATTGATAGATCTTAACCTGTTTTCCATGGAGAGGTGGCTTGGCCATATGGCCATATAAGACTCTCTCTCTCTCTCCTCATGATCACCCAGAAGGCAAGAACCTTGTACAGTTGTGGTTGTTTCTCTTAGTATGCAGCACTATGTGCTAATTATTAATTAACACGTGCGTGCAGTGTTTTGGCAATGAACAAAGAGACGATTGAAACATGGCATGATGTAGGACAGCAGCCAGAGGTTGCCACCCTGTATCGACCTTTGCGCGCTGAGTAATACGTCGCAGATAAATGGTGTAAATATACGCAAATTCATATACTATCTCCATTTCAAATATTCGCAACGATTAGACACTTTTCTCTCTACTTTAATCAAATTGTTGCGATTAATTTGAAACGAAAGTACGTATATGTGGAAATTATCGGTCATATTTTTCCATTGGTTTTTTATTGTTGATTTACGACTATTTCGTTATATTTACTAGGCAATTTTTGTCAGAAACACCTTTTTTAAGGTGGTTTTTTGTCACAAACCACCTTTTGTAAGCTTATTTGTCAAAACCACCTTTTGTAGCAAAATTGTTTGTTGACCACCTGTGGCCGGTTTCCGGCGTTGACCAGGCGTTGACTTCATTTTTTTTAATTTTTTTTTTCTTTTTTGCCGCTCCCACAACCACCCACCCCTTCCCAGCTCCGCCCGCTCCACCCTCGACCTCCACCACCTCAGACCACCTTTTGGGTTTTCGTTCATAGAGGTTTGGGTGGTGTCGTGAAGGGACGAGGTGCGAATTGGGTTGCGAGGGAGTGTGTGAGGAGGAGGAGGTGGTGGGTGGCTGCGAGGGTGGTCCATTTGGGCAGTGGGTGGTTGTGGGAGGCGGAAAAAGAAATTTTTTTTAAAAAAAATGAAGTCAACGCCGGAACCGGCCACAGGTGGTGGTCAACAACATTTTGCTACAAAAGGTGGTTTTTGACAAATAAGCTTACAAAGGTGGTTGTGACAAAACACCTTAACAAAAGGTGGTTACTGACAAATTGCTATTTACTACTCATCAAAATAGTCATAGATAGCTAGGATTGTTTCACTTATCACATATGTTTGTTTGTTTTTTAAAAAAAAAAATTATACTCAACCGTAGCATTTTTTTTCTCATTATTGATGAATATTTTCATAACTTATTACTCCGCAGCATTTATATTCTTCAGTCTTAGCTTGAGTTGAAGGAGCTTAAGAGTTTTATACTTCAGAAACACAAATGTTATGATTATACTCCTTGAAGTTCCTGTCAGTACTATCATACGATTCCCAATGAATTATGTTTATATATTACTTATATTTTAATTATGCATTTATATAAATTGTAACAATTGAATATATAATAACATAATTAACACGAATCAAACAAGACTTCACATGACTATTTTTATTCTTATACATCATAGTTATTTAATTTATAGAAACTCTTCACTTGCAATAGTTAAAAAACCACAACTGACATGATCTTCATGGAACAGAGGGATATATTTGCTAATTAATTTAGTTATTGAGGAGTCTTTGGTGTTTACATGAGGTCTTCATGTATCAACTCGCTCTAGTCTTCAATCATGTAAAAATTTCTTCTATTGATCTGAGATGATTATATGATGGTTAGTTATTACATGTGCATTGTATCCGTTCTTTTGTTCGCTCTTTATGTACCAATTGGTCAATTATTTTATGATGAAACCCACGAGTTTTTATGTTCAGTCCTCCTATGAACTATGACGCGATATGACTATGGAGGTCATCAATTCATCATGTTGTAACTAGCACTCTTGAAGCTTTGTTAGAGGCAATTAGTCTGTATTGTTTGATGCCTTAATTATGCAGGAAGGCCTAGCTTGCAATGATCAACTGCCGTCAAAGGATGGAAACGTCGACACTAGTTTGGATTCCTTGTGTTTTCATCATTGACAATATCTTTGTATTGGCAACACATTAAGCACTTTAGTTAATCTAGATTTGAAATGAATGTCAGTGATTGAAATATTATTGTGGCTACATTTTACATGATGTACATAATAGTACCACCGAGAGTGAGGACAACTCAAGTGGTTAAGTTTTCCTCCCAATTTCAGGAAATCCTGGGATCGATTCTCATCTCCGCCTTGTGGCTCTCTTAACACAAAAAAAAAAATTGTACCATCGAGGGTACAATGGTCTATATATGGTGTAATAGTTATCATAAGGTTTGGTTAAATAACCATATCCTCTATATTTTTCAAGTTGCTCGGATACCATTGATTTTAGGGTATCAGAGAAAAACACCATTATTATAAATTCACATTACATTTCCATCACACCCTTCTTTAAATTTGTCATTTAAATCTATCTACTCCCTCTATTCCATAATGTTTCTGCACTTCTCGTTTAACGTTTGCCAACGCACAATTTATAGGTTAAATATCTTGAGTTTTATAATAGTAAAATTATTAAACTAGATATTAATAAGTGTTCATTAAGACGAATCAAGTAAGATCCACTGACTATTTTTTTCTTATACATTAAACAACAATTTAGAAGATTCCATAACTTATTGTGAATAGTGCCTAATTTCCTTGTGACATGAATTAAGAACGGAGGAAGTATATAAAGAAATATTGAAAAAAATTAATAGAAATTTGAGCGTTTGAATTAATTATTTTTCGTAGTTGTATAAATGTACGTATTCTAAGTTTTTTTACATCACTTTTTTAAAGGGGTTGAAAGTAAGTAACATGGTGTATAGCAAAAAAAATAAATAATACAAGCATACCTAAGGCAAAATATATCAAAATACAAGGATATTGAGTACCGAAAAAAGGGATAATAGTACTATTTGGTCAATCTCAAGGTATACAAAGAAGTTCCATTAAATAAACTTAATTACAAGAACTTTTATTGGACCAAAAGAACATGATTTTGCCATGATCCATTATTGTTGTCTAAAATGCCAAAATAAGATATTTCATGAAAGAATGGTACCTGTCATAAAACATATTAATAGTGTGTGATCAAATTCACAAAATCGAGATCATTCTAACGAAGAATGAGTTGGATGTGAGGAAAAACCAAATCATGTATCGTTGTTTTCTTTCAAATATATAAAAAAAATGTATGGTTTCCAAAATTTAATTTAATTTATATTTTCTTTTTCTGTCTTTAGTTTTCCATGTACGGATTATAAGAGTCTTATG
>SNQN01000686.1:75224-94976 GCA_008642245.1 Bassia scoparia
GCGTCGAATCAGGTGGTGGGGGGTGGTCGCGTTGCTGGGGTATTGCGGGCTTTTACTTATTTGCGTCCCACCCATGCTAAAGCCGGCCACCCGTACGGGTGGGAGAGAAAGGATGGCGCACCTGTGTAGAGGCGCTCTCGGACAGCGGTACATGTGCTGAATGCACGAACCGTTGGAGAGTCCGCGGATGGCACCGCGGACGGGTGTCCTTTGTGCGGTTATTAGGCGGGGTACCGAAGATTGGTGTAGCTCTTTTGATTCGGAGCGAGCGTTACGTTGGGCGTCGGAGAAGTAATGGAGGGTAGACGCTTGGGCGGGTATAGCCTGGTCGAGAAGGCTGGGCAGTGGTCCGGCCGGGTCCGTTCAAGCGTGAGCGGCTTGCTGGGCATGCGCGAGCGTGCCGAAGGGCAGGTAAGGTTCTCCTTTTGGGGGGCTGGATAGAGAAGTTGCAGGGCGAGGGGACGGCTTGTAGTCCGGCGAAGTAACTGGAGCTTAGCCGCTGGCTGTCAATGCGTGTTATACATGCTTCGTCCGGTTCTAATATGATTTACGAACGGTCGAAAAATATCTGGGGTGCTTAGATGAAGTTCGACTATAGGGCGTACGATGTGAGTAATGGCCGGATGTCGGGTCGGTAACCCATTCGTGGATAAAGTGACGGATAGTCTATGAATCCGGTCCGGTCGACGGTCTTACTTATGGTTTGGTACAGGGTGTGGACTCACTGGGAATGGTCATTGAGATGTAGTGCGTCTGGTGATATCATGGTTTTATTGTTTCAGCTGAACCGGTTGCGTTGTGAGTCTTACCGATTGGAAGTATTAATTGGTAGATAAGTCTTGGACAGGCCATGTGGCGTATTGAGGCACGAGTTTCGCGAAACTAAATGCATAGTGATTGAGTCTTTGTGTGCGTGTTGAGCAATTAGTGAAGTTAGATAGATGAGACGAAAGGCGCAAGTTGGGCAGTTCGTTATTAGTGAGTGCGATGGCAAGAGTTTAGATTTACGACAGCGAAATTACATAGGAGTGAAAATATAAATTTATATAGGAGTTTGAAAATATGTGCCATATTATGTGTTTGTCTAAATTATGTTCATTAGAATCTACGCTATATAAAAGAACGGAAGAGAAGTTTGAATTTTACTCTCTCTCAATTTTTTGGTTATCTTAATTACCTACATATTTTTACAAATGATATTTATATCTAATTACAAATATATTAAAAGTAATAAAGTTCTTATTGTATCTAAAACTAGAATCTTATATATATAATTTTTAATTGATATAATTTAGCTTTTTTAAAGTACATTACTTATTATAAAATCTTAGATTAATAATAGTACCCATTATCTTTTTTTACAACGTCCTCCATATTGGTTATAATGTATATCTCATTCTCTAGTATTTTTACTTTTATTAAGGATAATACTCTCTATTATCGATATCTATGATGAGTGTCCTTAGTAGAGAAATATATTTTGTCTACATGTTTATGCTAGTGAAATTTTTATTATATATTTATTTAATATGAAAGGGATTATGTAGCCTTTCAGTTAATCCCTAAAGTAAGTCTTTTTGTGACCTTACGTCCCATTATATTTGTTTTCTTTATTCATTCAGAGCTTCCTCTAGTTACTTAGTCTGGTGCGATTCTTCTATATCAAAATAATTATCAGTGAGTAATATTCACTTATGTTGCAAAATTAAATGGCATTGCAAAAATGACTTATGATGAATAGTGCTAAGATCGTAGCGGGTTCTGTGACCACCAAATGGGATGCTACGGTGTGAAGGGCTCTTTGATAGACAGTATCAATTATGTACTATTATGTAGTAGTTTTAAAGGGTGCGATAGTAATCCACAGTGAGGAAATGGGTCGTTTTTTACTTTCATTTATGTAGAATGCTTTAGCTAGTTGCAGCGAGTGCAGATGTAAGACGATACCGTATACGTAATAAACTATCAAGTCAACTGAGTGGTCTCACTATAACTACTAACTCTCCTTCCCAAGTCTAAATTTTCGTGGCGGGCATTAGTGATGTATTACTGCTATGATTAACAGCTGAGCAAGGCACCAAGCCAGTAATCAGACTTTCTCATTTCTCCTCTCTTGTGGAATGTCCGTTTATTGTTATATTTTACTCACGGTATTTAATGTTGAATGTAATGTTATAGATAATCTGAATCTTGAACATATTATATCTTTCAAGTCGTGTCTAGGCCCGTGCATATGGATAATAGTTCTCGCATGTCACTATCATGATCCTTTTAATTTGATCGGCGAGATTCTTATGTGTATTTAAGTGGCAATCGCTTGATATTCTGAATAACTCGTGTACTTAATATACTAATTACGACAATCTTATGTGTCTCTTACCTTAGCATATATTGTGATATAGCCGATAACACATATCAGAACTCACAGGAATTAATAACTAAATCGTTACACAATTAATGTGAATGAATATCAAGAACCCAAACATAACATGTAATATGATTGCCATATTAGTTCTTACCCAATTCCTAGAAAGAAACTTACTCTATTGTATCCATCGTTTATACCATACTAATAATGCACTATTTAGGTTAAAACAAGTGTTAATCGGAACTAATTTGGAACTATTATTCAAAGCAAATAAAGATTTAATTTTATGTTGTATTTTTATGTGAATACTACCAGAACTGTATTATTCGCAAGATTGGACCAAACTAATGGAGAGATATACGTATTCTAATATTTGGATGACAATAAATTAATCCTAAATACTCGTAATAAACTCTTATAGGTAAATTAGGAATTTTTTATTTGAGTGGAAAGAAGATTAATTCTTGATTAACTAAACTTAATAATTCAGTTAATAATCAATTCTCCATGGTCACTTCAGTGTGGAATCTGGGCTCTTTATCAGTATACTATCGTTAATCTCAGTGTTGAATACTAAGTGGGAGAAGTATTAAATGAAATGGATACTTGTAACTTTATTGGGTGTTTGATTGTACTATGATAGAGCGCTCTACGGCTAAGAAAATTAAAATCGGCAGTGGCGGTGAGGATAGCCGAATCGATTGTAGACTCAAATCCGCACGCTGGCTGTTAGTGTTCAGTGGGTATAAGCTGTAGTGGGGTAGATCGAGTGGATGGTCTTTCGAGACCGATTTATAGCCAGCGTTTCTTCAGGGTGGTCCTAAGTGAGGCCGAACCCGTTAGGCATCTACTAGTGTACCTGGTCTTCTAATATAGTTTCGGTAATCGCTCCGCCGAGTCTATGAGCGTGACATTAGAATTCAGCATCAAACGACATACGAAAGTAACGTACACCAAAAGTTAGCAGATATTGTCAAAATTCTTCCGAGGACGCCGCACATCATTTGTTCGGCCACGTTAGTGTAAGCCTCCCTTCACTGTACTCTGCTTTACGTACTGACCTTCCTGAAGTTCTTTCCGAATGTGACGTTCGCTACAGACACTGGTGGTTCCAAAATCCTCCAAATTCCAATTGAAGCAATCCATAAATAGTTCCACTTCTCAAAACACTGCCCCAATCAAAGCTAATCGATTATTTGATACTCGGAAGGGAGGATGTTGGCTCTCTAGTGATGTTCAGTCTAAGAATTATCGCCCTAATTACGAAGTTCAAGGTGTTTTTGTATCTGGGCAACCGACCCGATCGCGCTTTACTATCTAAAAAAGATCTCAAACACGCCTTGCCGGAGAAAACAGTTCAGATGAATAGTTGAATAAGATCTTTATTTTTTCCCCTGTTTGGGGTGTGCGAGGATTTTAGTCATTGCGCATCTGACACGAGACTAAGCACTGGATGTGGGATATTTTGCGAGTGAGTTATAGAATGTATATATACATACGACAATCTCTTTCAAGTCTTCAGCCACCCCTGCAAGGCTCGCCTTCTCGTTCACTCTCTCCCATTTATGTGCGGTAACAGATTCCTCACCATTTTCACGGGTGTTGTCCTTTGCCGGTTGGGTTCGTCAGATTCGATCCGTGAGGGCCCAAAAGGGTCCCTTACGTTCCGGTCGGACGTGTTCTATCAGGGTGTCTCCGGCCAGGACTGGAATGGGCTGGTCAGCCACCGTCAAGGATGACTTGGCATTAGGCGTGTCTCGCAGCTCATTCGGCCTTTCGAGTTATGTATCGCGTGTTTTCACGCTTTTGCTTCGTCGAAATTACTGGGGTTGTGTAGTGAGTGTCTGGGTCGAGTTTGGTGGGTTCTTAGCGAGTTTCAGCCATATCTTTAGTGTTCAATTCATATGCTTCTATGGATAGTTCGGTTGGAACGGTCCGATTATGTGGTGTACAGGTAATAGTTGCATCCTCTGCTTGCGTTGACTGCTATTCTAGCAGATAGATGGGTCAGTGGACTTGATGTAAGAAATAAAGCTATTCATACACGATGTTCGCGTTGTAGCTGCCGCCTGCGAGTAAGTGCCGTCGGCAAATTATCGTGACGTGAGTGTGGCCTCATAGTCTAGCGCGTTGTTCCACGGTCGCCAATGTTGGGTTAGGGAGGTCTCTGCGTTTTTTCATAGGCTCGCCTGGGCCGATGGTTTCACGTGACACGATAGTGTGTGATGTGACTAGGTGTGATCCTTAATGTGGGCAGAAGCTCTGTGGCGAATCTGGATTTGCTCGTGCTGAGCGGTAAGAATGGAATCTAGTCTCGTTATGCATGAGTACTTGCTGCCCGGACTTAGAGCGAGTCTGGACGACGACGCCTGCGACGCAGGCACCTGGCAACTCTGCGTTGCAGTTGCGGTTGATGTGTATGGCGCTCACGCTCCTGGCACTATTTGATAGTGCGTCTTGCACTGGCGGCTAGTTTCTTTTACTTTGTCGTCTGGTTTTAGATTGTTTGAAATTATGAGAGAGTCGTGTCTCTGCAGTTATAATTTGCTGGTGCACTAGAGTGATGATCAGTAAAAGACGGTTACTGTCCTATAGCTAGTGCGGTCTGATGGTATGGAGTGTGCTGAACTTATATTTGTGCTCATTGGTGGAAGCAAGCAGGAGGTACGGTGGCTTGGAAAGAGTCGGAATCGATCCTCCTATTTTACTTTAGTATCATTGAATGCTGTGTATGTGGTAGCTGAGGTAATGAGGCTTCGCGTCCGGATTCGCAAGCGGTGTCGTCTTTTCTGATGCACCATGGTGACGAACGTTTTGATTGTGGTGGTTTCTGCTTCACACCACAAGTTGTTCCGGACTCCGTGTCGAGGGGCTAAGTGGCCTTGGGTGTCAGTTCGTGCAGGTTAGGTGCAGCGGCACGTTGTGCGCTTCACGTGGGCGTTCAACGGCGTGTTGGAGTGGTAGTTGTTGGCTCTACTATTTATGGCTGTCGGCTGCTGTTGCAGTCTCTCCTCAACTGGCTTTCGAAGGAGCCGCAAAATTCGTACTGATATGCGTTATGCATGCTCTTGTCGGAGAAGCACGGTATGTTTTTTATTTAATAGCACTCCTCGTCTTGGATTGATTGTTAATGAGTTCGTGTTGAGAATATTTCGAGACTTAGGCTTTTCATGGAATGTTTCGGTGCGGCTCAGTGTGGCAGTGTACTGGCTCTGGTGTCAAGGGCGTCTGAGAATATTTCATGACGTCCCCAATCAGTATTTAAGTTAGTAATTAATGGATTAATCCTATTGGTATTTCTGCATTGTGTGTCTTAGATGTCATAGCTTGTGAATGTTGTGAGGTTTGGCGTAGAGATGTAGTATCATGGGATGTTGGTGAGTTCTCCCACAAAGTTGGATTTCATGTTTGTGTGTGTATTTGATATTGCGCGAGAGGTCTAGGCATATCGTCTGTAACACAACGTTCGTCGCGCGAGGATGAACATGGAATGTAGATTGGGAGCGAATTTGTGTTACCTTTACGGACTAGTTTCACGATGGTCATGGTACTGCTGCGTGTATTAGATATCTTAGCGGATCCACTTTAGGGTTATTACTCGTCATGTCGTACTGTGTTTCGTATGTGTGATTTTGGGATGGTTGTGGCAGGAGTGTGCTTTACGTATACGCCTAAGTTGTGACTCCATACGTATGGTGGGCGAATGGAATCGTATATGATTAATTTTCAGTGAATCGCTCCGGCAGAGGCTGTGACGCGTACTAGGCGTAGAACCAATCGTCGCCGTCGAATTAGAAGTAGGGCAGTATGATGTAGTATTGAATCGGTCGGCTTAACGCAAGTCTAGTTATTATTCGCGGGTTTAGGTTCAGGGCTGTCGAGCCATGCCCCGGATGAGTCACGGATGTAGTGGTTGGCCTATATCCCCGGTATTTTGTTCTACAGCTCAGCGGTCGCGACTATGTGGTCAAACTGTACCGATTTGGACCGTCTCATTGGTAGTAACGTTTGGCCGGCATTTGTGGACGTAATTAGACGCAGAGTTTCGAAGGCATAATGTACGGGCTGAGTCGTGTGTGCGATCGCTGACGCTTGTGAAGTCCTCCCACCATCCGTCCAACAGCAGCCGTTTAGACCCATCTGCTAGTGCGCGGGTTGTAGTTAGAACCGGTTCCATGGGCTATTAATGCTTGGGTTTACATGCATATCCTTGGTTAGTTATTTTTAAGTATATAGCCATTTCCAGCCGAGAGGAAATTCCTTTCTTATCTTTAGTATTTCAGGTTTCTTCACTAAATGTTTTCTTTTTCGCTGAATAACGTATTTCTTTTTATGAAAATATGCTTCAAAATTATTTCCAATCTACTTTGTTTTAAAGTATTATTTAGATTGTGTTTATGTCACTATTGGTCATGTACTTCTAGTTATATTTTAGTTTATTTTTGTTCGTTATTTGGTATCTTAGTAGATGTCTTGTAAGTATTGTGTGAGATTATAATTTTTTTATGTAGTAATATATGAAAATGTCTTAAATTTAGTACCTAATTTTATAGAAGTCCTAGAATTTTAGTTATTACATTCTATAATAAAAACATACAAATTACATACCGTGAGTAAATTTTAACCATTATGTGCTGCAACTATGATTGAATGTGTTGGTCTTGAGTAATGTACCAGGTGTGGCGGGCTTATTTAGATTAGTTATATGTAAGTACAGTGAGATGACCGGAACGGGTAGATCTATTTTATTACATCAGTTTGTTGTCTGTTGAGAGAGACATTGTTAGGTTATAAACCGATGATATTGAAAAATAATACATTATCTAAAAAATAAAACTACCATAGAAAAACTGTATGCTTTGCTTGATTATCCGAGGAAAGCTACTTCATTTATTTTTTGACATGTCCCTTAATGTTACTATTTTACTCACGGATTTTCTCTTGCTGTTTTGTTTATTGATTGGGAAATTTAATTTAAGGTGCTTAGACCGTTGCTTATAAAGTTTCTGTAATCGTATTTAGCATTGGATTGTATGCTTGATTAAAATTATTATTAATTAATTTATCGACATTTTTATTAAGGATGAGAAAAAGATATACTTAAATTAGACTTAGAAGTAATTATGATTCGTTATGTAGTTCTATTATACTTTCAAAAAAAGTTACGAATTTGGACATATTTTATTCTTAATATATTTTCTTAATGATACTGTTCTTTCACCGTGGCGAAAAGAGGATATACGATTTTTTTCGTGATGCATATCTTGATATCTAAAGATCAGAATTTAGAATTTTTTAGCTGCTAGTATTGATTAAATAACTTCTATACGAAAAGTTATTGAGTGGACCAGGTTGTGAATGTAATTCCCGGGTTCACGAACTAGCAGCGCACCGTGTAGTGGGTTTGACTTGTCTGGGGGCTGTTTGGTTCGGAATGGGCTTACTAAGTGGGTCAAGGACCGTTGGAAGGGATTCAAGTAGATGTTATGTGTCCCGTTCCAGAACTAGTGGTTCGGATTTACACGCACATTGCGGCTGGTCAAGGCGTTTATTACCAGTGATACCGGTCGTTGTAAGTTTGATCATAGTCGCGAACGTGAGTGGGGACTAAATTCGGATATTAGTTGAAATAGCTTTGTCCGTGATAGTTTCGCATGGAGTTCTACACCGTTTGATGTGGTTCTGAGTGTAGGATTGTTCGGAGCAGGATGTATTTACTATGTTTGTCTCGACTTATGAAGAATTGGGGGTGTTTTTAGGATCGGGAATCCGCCGGAGTTTACTCGCAGTTAGCGGAGAGCTGTTTTGTATTAAGTTCCGTTGCGTTCAAGGATTTTGGCGGAGTTCCCGGATAATTATAGTAGGGAGGGTAGCTTATTGAATAACGCGGGCGGAGTGTCATAGCTTAGGGGGTCGATCGGTGTGTGGGGCCGCTGGCCTGGAATGGCTCAAAGAGCTGACTGAAGCTTGCGCTGCGTACTTGCTTAGGCCTGTCTGTGCGGTTGCGTCGCTGGGGGGCGGCGAGCCGAGTGGAGGTTTTGGTGTGTCCCTGTGTGGCAAGGTCCTGGTCCGGCATTGCGGTGCGTTCGATGGCAGAAGACCAGGCTGTCGCCTGCCCGGATTAGTGTGTACATGCGTGACGCTGCGGGCTGATACGTGGGGTTTGTGGGGGGTTGCTCCGCGCCGGTCCGAAACTTGGGGGTCCGGTGCTTAGGGAGGACGCTGGTTTCGGGGCCGGCTGTGTCAGGTCGGTAAATGGGGCTGTGGATTCGGTTTGGTGGCCGGGCGTTTAGCTGAGTATGTGCGGAAGGGGGTGTTGGCGGCGGTGGATCGCGGTTACCGGGGTGGGGTAGAGCTTGATGTTGACTTGTGCGAGCGTTCTTTTTTTTTTCATCAGTTGTGTTGTGAGGGGAAGATCGGAGGTCCAATTGAGGTAAGGTTGTTACTCGTATGTTGGCGCGTGTGAGAGGTGCGGGGTGTGAGTGCTAAAGTACGGATTTGGCTAGCTGCCTGGCCGTGCATTTGTTTGTAAGAAGTGGCATCACTCGGCATTGTTGTCCGACAAGCCCGATCGTGTGCATAACTAATTTATTACAGTTACATAGTGCTAAGGGGCCCCCGATCAAATACATTTAGAAACTTTTTTGTGAATTCCTCAGGCTTTTGGAGGGATGCTTGACCTAGGGAGCCGAATAGCGAAACAGATGCGTGGATTGGAATGGTGCTAGTACTGATGAGAGACATCTGTCTGGCCCAAAGTTCGTTGGTCTTTTATTCATGAATGCTTTAATGTGAATATCACAATTATCTCTCCCGGTTACACTGGCAGGTCGATGGGTGGTTGTCACTGTCGATGACAATAGTGCAAGTTCAATCTGACGGAGTATTATTTGTCGTTAGATCTTGCCCATTTGTTGTCATCATGTGAAAGGTTACTTCTGGTCGTGGGCAATGATAAGTTATTCTCGTAGGTAAGTTTCTTTTTTGTTCGGGTTGAAACACCACGTTCAGCGCGTCTTGGTATGTGGGCCAGTAGAGAAAGTTCTGCGTATTGGTTTCGATACTAATGGCGGCTGAAACAGGCACGCACTTCCTGGACAGGTGGCGGATGTTGTGTGGTATCGAACTCCTAAAGGATGTGCGTTCGGTGTGCATGCGGCGGTGTACATCTCTCATGGAGGTTAGTTTTGCCAACACGATGAGAAGGCAGGACGGAAATGTTAAAAATAAAAGCGTTGTGTCCGGGAAATTTGCCCAGAGTAGAGAAGTGTGAGTAGCGCATGAGGTTGAGATCGCTGAGCGATGTCAAATGTTCCGCAATTACTATGTCCTTTGGGATGGGAGTTGGTCGCCGTGGTTATCATGGCGACTTGGGGCCTGCGGAATCGTCTAGCTTATCCCTGGTAATGCATAAGAGCTTTAGTAACTGAGGGTTATTTATGTACCTATCGTTCTTTCAGTCTCTGTTGATATGTAATTTATATTATACTATCGCTTAGACTGTTGTACATATTAACTTTATATAGATTTTTATGATCAGTATCTCTGTTGTGTCGCTTCTCTGGGTGTTCCGTAATATAGGGTCACTTGTGACTTGATAGGGGTCCCTGTTAGTGCTGGCTTGGTGGCTAAGTGTCTTCAGGGTATTGTAGCGAGAGTTCTGGTAGTTCAGTTATCCCTGTCTCGTAGTAGCTTGAATCATTGCTAAATCTACTCTTAATTTTCGTTCATTGTATATATAATAGTACGGAGATGTGGGAATATCGAGAAAGTTGAATTATATGCTATACACCTAAACACAATTCAAATTCATAATTTAACATTAACTACAAACTAAATAATGATCTGGGTACCTCATAACATTAATCAGCTACATAAATATAAATATGAACCCAGAAACAACTTCCATGAAAAAAATAAATCAAATTTCAACAAAAGACATCATAAATCAAATCAAAGGAGTTAAATAAAATCAAACATACCCGTTTCAAGAATCAAAGCAAAGTAAGAAATTTTACGCTTCTTGAAAGCATTGAGACTCAAATAACCAGCCATAATGAGCAACAAACCAACTCCGGCACCACCACCTAGTGAAGCCAAATTGCCCTTCCCGGCATACACAATTAAGCCACCCACAATTAGAACCAAGCCATATGGGATTGTGAAGCAGAAACACACAAACAAAATCAAACAGTGGTTCAATAAACACAATCAAACCCAACATACATAAGTAACAACACAATGAAATCAATTAAGATAAAATAAAAGACATTACCAGATCCTCTTTTGATCCCATAACAATAAGTTCAGAACCCATCCTGGAATTTTTAATCACAAAGTCTTTACCGAATTATTTTGCTAAAATACCCAAAAAAATTAAATCAAATTAATTCAACAACACAAAATAAAGGCTTCACCGAATTCAAGAGGTCCAAATTGCAGAGTGCTGGGCAACAACAGCAAGCAACTGATAACCAATTGCAGAGTGCTRGGCAGCGTGTTCAGGTCATGGAGCAGAGGCAACAACAGATGATGTCATTTCTCGCCAAAGCTATGCAGAAGCCAAGCTTCTTGTCCCAATTAGTACATCATCAAAATGATGGTAATAAACATGTCACAGGAGTCAATAAAAAGAGAAGACTTCATTCCTAACCATGACGAGGAGAATGCTAGATTGGACAATAGTATGAATGGAACCTTCGCTGAGTAAACCCATCCTTGAATTTTTAATCACAAAGTCTTTACCGAATTATTTTGCTAAAATACCCAAAAAAAATTAAATCAAATTAATTCAACAACACAAAATCAAAGCTTCACCGAATTCAAGAGGATCAAATTGAAACCCTAATTGAATTCAAAAACCTTAGATTAAATCCTAAAACCCCAAATCGAAACCCAACATCCCCATCTTAAACCCTAATATTCGAAGAAAAAAAGGTGAAAAAAACAACAACTTACAATCTGATTGTTGCTACACATTCGACCATGGCAAACCTTGAAGACCTCGACCTGAAAGTGCCTTTTGGGGCCCCATAGGTCGCATGCGGCCAAACGGCAAAGAAAACGAGTGAAAATGGTGAGGAACGCAATTGGGGAGAGGAGAGAGAGAGATTGCAGTGGAGGAGTTTGAAAGAGATTGCGTGTAAATAATCTCTTCAATGGCTCACATACAAAGGTTATCTCTTCAATGCATGCGGTAAATAACCTCAAAACGCAAGGGCAAAATCGTCTTTTCACTATCATCATGAACAGTGTTTTGGGGTTTGGCTTTTAGATAGTAAGGATTCTCTTGCTATATTGAATTGTTTAATTTTGGCCTTCTTAAGGCCCTCTTTGCTACTAATGTTGTTTTTGTTTAGTGTTGAATGAGTTTTAGGTTGCTTTCATGATTTGGAGAGATTTGGACTCATTTGCGAGCACTACGGAGCCTAGAGGATAGTAAGGAGCAAGGAGTGGAGCTACGCGAAGAATGATCGTTCGGAGTATCGATTTTGACATATGCTCACTCTTTTGGTGATAAGTTACGTTTCGTATGTCGTATTGATGCGATTTAACTGCATTGGAAACTAGACTTCGAGAGCTTCGATTTGATAGGTCATATGCCTAATTGGACCACTATAGCTCGAGACATGCATTCGGAAGATAGCCCAACGAATCTGCCGCGATTTACCCTGAACCGATCGGTTGGCTAATCCGATCGTTCAGGCTCATTTTGCCGATTTTAATTTTTCTTTTGGGCTTTTATTCATAAGTTATATCATTATTTTATCAATCCATTTATCTAAGGATAGTAGTATTTAAAGAGAGAGATCCTGATGGATACTGAGATTATAGATTTTAGTTTAGTTTTAGAACTTCTTTTCTCTCAAAAAACCTAGTTTAGTTTAATTCAATTATTCAATAGTTCATCATTAGTTCTTCAATATTGCGATTCTGGTATTATTCTTACTCTAATCTCCTTATTCTTTGTATTAGTCCAATTATTTTTCTAATTGCTTTATTTATGTTTAATTGCATTATGATAGTAGTTTCCTTTCTAGGGCAATTGGGATCTATGGCAATATGATTAGTATGTTTGGGTTGATTCAATTCATACTTTGCAATTTGTTGAATTCTTGTTTGATTATCTTCGTGTTATTCAATTAGACAGTGCACGACTTAATTGCGTAATTAGATTAGTCACGAGTTTCGATCTAGCGATTGAAACTTAATACAAGATCTACGTCAATAGTAGAGCGAGACTATCCTAGGTCGAGAGATACGATAGCAGTATTCTATGGTTCATTCGATTCGAGAGAACTTTGAGCCTGTCATTGTGCCTTATTATGATTGTTGATACCAAGATTGCTGATTTGTTGTTATAGTGATCCATAGCCTTAGACTTTAGTTTATTATAGTTAATTCGTTGCTCATTAGTTGTAGCTTAAAAAACTGAATAAAAACCCTTTTACTGATCTAGACGCTTTAATTAACTAATAATTAATTGTTGCTTCCTTGTGGATTCGACCCTGTTACCACTTGCTCATTAGTTATTTTTAATAGGTTTTTTTTGATAGGTACGCGACAAGCCTTCACTAGGCACGAATGAAAAAAAACAAAATACAGGCACAAGTGATTACTTAAGGTATAAATGAGAAAAACCCTTAAAAATATTAATAATTTTTTGTAAAGTGAAAACTATTAAACTACCTTAGCCCATTACTTAGCTTATTGTTACTAAATAGTAAATACTATGAGGATAACTATAGCGTAAAAATAGTATGGTAACTATTACTTGTTTAATAACGATGATTACAGATTACAATATAATGTAACGACTTGTTATTGTCATAGCTTAGCTCTTATATTTTTTGCTATTTTCATCAAATATTTGTAATGGGTATTAGCAAAAATTGAATACTTTCTCCGTTTCTTTTAGTGGAATCTTTTGCCAAATTTGAAAATATCAAATTAATGGCAACTATTTTTTATTTCTTTCTTTGCATGTCATTTCTTCATATCTCTCTTAATCACATGCCTTGCTTTCTCTCTCTTTCACTTCACCCTCACAACCAAATTGCCTAGGAGTCGAATCACTCCCAAATTTCCATTGAAAGAAACGAAGGAAGTAATTTTTTTTATAATTCGAAACTTATCAATATATATTTATGACGCAAATTAGGCCTGTTACGCGAACAAGCCCGAATGTTATTTAGGCGGGTAAGGGTTAGAAGTCAAGCCCGTAATAACGGCTGGACATGCATTTCTAAGCCTGTTTGAACAAATTTTTAGTCTCGGCTCAGCCCGCATTCGACCCAAGCCCTTTTTTTTATCACCTCTAGTTTGAACAATAATAGTATCCGTACGAGGGTAAAAAAAACAATAATATAAAAACTACTGTACCAAAATTTCCTCTTGGACCAACTCAAAAATCACAATCAACCACTTATTAGTATTTACTCCCTCCGATCCAATTTACTTGTTACATTTGTTTTTCACACTTGTCGAGATGCATCTTTAAATGTTTATATCATAAGTTATCATATGAAAAATTATAAAATTATTATAAAAAGACTCGTCGAGACGAATCAAACAAGATCCCGCGTGACTATGTTTTCAATTGTGTATATAAAATAAATATGGTCAAACTACACAAGGTGAATGTGTCAAAAACCAAATGTAACATTTAACTTGCATCAAAGGGAGTACTTCTCTTCCTTAGCATTTGTGCACAGTTGAATGTAGCAAGTAGCCAATGTACGAAGGAAATTGAATAATAAGAATTTGAGTAATCCTATTCCCATTAATTGACGTCGAAATAGAAGTGATGGATAGTTGAGTGGTAAAAATTTTCTCTCAATTTCAAGAGATTATGAAATTGATTCTCATTTCTGGTCTGGTGAGTCCTGGCACCCAAAAAATTTCGATCAGAAAAAAAATAAAAATAAAATAGAAAATTTAGAAACCATTTATTGTGGAAAATAAATTAATGATTCTTGATCTGATATACTACCTTTGATTTTTTTTTTTTTTTTTTTTTTTTTGCTCGCCACAACTCACTCATGCTTCTTTGAATTGATAATGATTGGTCGAATGTTGACCACCCATTTTTTGTGAAATCTACTTCCTACCATTATTCATTAATATTCTAATTTGTTGTATTTAGACAGCAACGGTTAATGGCAAATCATCGTGTTTTTGGAATATATTAACCAAAAATTAATAATGGACAAAACGTTAATTTTGTTTCGTAGTTGCCTATAATAGCCTCTTGTCATCTTATGAAGTATACTCTTCTGATAATAATTCTGACGTTTTATATTTGATGGAACTCCCGTCAACACAAAAGGGCACGTTGCCTCAACGGAGTCGGCCTCACCTTGCACCCTTGTATGGCACATTGGCAGTTGGACTGTGCCGCGCTAGGGTTGTTGAGACAAAGCCGAGTTCGAGTTTTAATTTAATTTAGTATAAATCAATTGATTGTTGGGTGTAGTGGTGTTTGAGACTATACTTGATAAGAGAACCCGGTCATCCTCCACAACAACAATTGAGAGAGGACCGGAACCTAACATCCAAAATTATATCGAATCTGGATTAACCCTAAAAGGGTGAACCAGGTTGTACACCAAAAAAATTATTTAGTATATACTTATATTATTATTATTATTATTATTAAAATCAAAAAGTTACAAGCTAACAAGGTACTAAGACAAGTAACTACAAGAAATTAGAGGAAAATTAGAACTCCACTACTACATAGTGATGGCAATTGACCGAATCCAGGCAGGGTCATCTAGGACCAGACCCGATCCGTTTTCAGGGTAGATCCAGATCCTACCCGATCATCAGGTCCTAATTTTAGGACCGGATCCAAATCCGTCTAGATCCTACAGATCCGTCTAAATGGATCCTTTCTTAATTGTTTACTTCAAATGAAAAACAAGAAATATTGAACCAAATTTTGGTTAAAAAAGCATAAAACAACATATATCTTCCTTACATCTCCCATTATTTGTGAGTTACAAGCAATCATACATGATTAAATATTTAAGTCATTTAACATACGAGAAAAACAAAGTTTCAAAAACAAATATACTTTGATTAGAATATAATTAGTTTTGGGTCAAACTATTAAAATAATGATTAGTACATCTTTAGTAATTTACTATTACCAAATATTTTATATTATTTTTAAAAAAATGGGGTAAACGGATCCTGGACAGGGTTCTAGAGGAGACTCGGTCCAGATCTTTTTAAAAATAGATCCATATCCTACCGGATCCATCAGGTCCTAAATTTTAGGATCCAAATCATCAAAAATGGATCTGATCCTCGGATTCGGCAGGTCCTTTACCACTGCCATCTCTAACTACTACTAAAGTACTGATATTAGAACTCTATGGAGTATTATACTATACTTCGATTGTTAGATTAAATGAAACTCAAAGTGCATAAAATTAGGCTACTCAAAACATAATGCATTAAGTTAGCCATGTCATAATAAACATATTAATATTGAGCCCATCTTCTAATCGATGACAACCCACAAGTATTTGTATATATTTTCCGTTTCAAAATATTCACATCACTTAAAAAATGATCGAGTGTTTCGAAATTAGATCCATTTCCACCTTTTCTTTTCTCTGTGAAACAAATTTTTTCTATCTCGCTCTCTAGATTACGTCTTTCCTATCATGATTTATGTTCCTATATTTTTTTCTCCCTAAAACTCTCTTCTCAAAAATAAAATAAATAAGACTATGTAGCTGTGTTTCAAAGTGAGCAAGGATTTTGAACGAACGAAGTAATAATTATAAAATTATATGTGAATTTATCCGAGTAGCTCTGTACTTTATGATTTGTTTTCAAAATAGCCTTGTATTTTTCGACATTTTTGTGATAGTCTGAACTTGTAAAATTGTTATTTGGGACCTTTTTTTTAACCGAGATTTAACGAACATTAAACTTTGTTGTTAATAGTGTCTATAAATTGCAGGCTTTAATCCTCAAATTAATATTGAGGTGAAGAAACATTGAATTGGACAAAATAATGAAACTGAGTATTACATCCAATGGAGTTGAGAAATTAACCTACAATAATTAATAAGACACTACACAAAAGAGAGTTCTACGTCCGTTAAATCCCAGCTAAAAAAACTTCAATTTTACAAGTTTAGGGCTACCGCAAAACGTCGAAAGAACAAGGTTAATGAGATAATATTTCCTTTAACTACATGAATCACGTTTACACGTCGCAGCGTCCTAGCGCGGTAGCGCCCTACGACAGCATACGATGTAAACCTAATAAAGAAATAACAGCAAGAGTCGACATCAATGGACCATGTTATGTATGGCTGCCATTTAATCATCTTCTTCTACTTAAATTAGTACTTAACTACTTACAAAGATATGGGTCGATAAATAGTGAAATTATACGAAGTATCCTCCGGTTTAGATTTCACATTTCCTCTTTTGATCGTTTTCAAATGATGTCCAAACCAATCTAAAAATAATTTTTTATCGTTTACCTACTTTATTTACTCTAACATTAATGAATTACTCATTTTAAAGTCAACTTTCATTATTTTACCCAATCTATTCATCCAAAATATATTATTCCCATAAAATTTCATTCACACATTTACTCTTTTTCTAAACTTATTCAACTTTTTATCCAATTTACTCAACTTTTTTCAACTCAATCAACTCTTAAAACCGTTTCAAAATGGTGTGAAAACATCTAAAAAACGGAGGAGTATTTATTTTGTTGGGTTCATTGATATATATATATATATTCGCTAGATTTCATGAAAGTGCTTCGTTTTTTTTCCACTTATGTGCTCACCTTGACCATTGGATCATGATGCGCTGACTAGATGTATGCTCAATTATTAAAAGTGTAGTTATTTAGCTAGTTCAGGACGGAACTAGTGGGGGCAATTTTTAAAATGTATTTGTTGAATAATTGGCAAATTTCGTTATTATTATTGAAAGAAAACTGTCGTTACTCTATAAATAGGATAGGAAGAATGAGAGAACAACAACAAGTGGAAAGAAGAATTGGAAGGAAACCAATTAAATTAACAAAAAATAGTATGTGAAGAAAAGAAAAAAAGGGAGTGATGAAAATAAAATCGTTTGCATAGAGTAAAACCAGCTGACCAACATGGCAGCGTTGTTCCATTATCAGTGCTCGATACATTTCGTCATAACACCACGCATCAATCCTATACTTCTACGACAAACCGACGCGAGAAGAGTGCTAGCCCAGCAAACACACGGTCTAAAACCCTTAAGGAATCCTTAAGCCGGCCTTGGTTGCGTACTATCCGTTGGCGGCGAGCGAGTACATTGGTGGTGGACGGTTCGAGCTCGACGTATAATGCCAAGGGTGCAGTGCTCTTGGAAGTCGAGCGAGCATGAAGATCACTGATTTGGTGAATGTACTTTGCCAGGAAAAGGATCCCGAACTTTTGTATCCGTTTAAATTATTACGAGACGCCAATCGAAAAAATTCCAGTGCTTGCCGTGCAAGTCACTAGATTTGCGTGCGGTGGTTTTCCTTGCATATCGACTTCCCACCTCGTGCGGATGGGAAAGTGCGTTCCGCTTCCAAGTTGAGTGGCTAGCTCGCCATGGTGAGCCCCACTCAAAGGTCGAGCCGACCTTGACCGAGCTCGATCATACTAGACGATGATAAGCCTCATCATTACTATCACTATGAGTTCGAAAAATATAAACTACTTTTTAGAGCTTCGGTTTAATCAAAAAAATTGGGCGAAATTGGTCGAACCATCCTTTTGTCGTGCTCAAAAAAAAATGATCGAGAGGCTCAAAGAGGCTGCAAAGGATGATAATGAGGAGAACGTCCTTACACCGGTTGAGTCATTGCAGCCATGTATGGAAGATGCGCTGCAAGGCACGCGAGCTTAAGCTCCGAAGAAACGCAATCCTAATTGTTCCTGCCGCTTATACATGACCGTTATGGATTCCCCATTGCCATCCAGCGGTACTACACTACTCGCTACTTAAACCTTTATTATCCAAGACATACTATCCCACAACAATAATATTATATATATATATTACTATATATTTATATATATAATATATATAGTATATACTATATAATATATATATATATATATATATATATATAATATATTTACGTCCGTATCAAAAAATAGTTTTATACTTAAATCTTTGCAGTGGCGGATCCACCATCATTTAGTGAGGTCACTGGACGCTCATTGAAACCCAAAATAGCTGAAATTCTTGGTTATTAAATTTGGAATTTTACCAAGTGTATTTAAGACAAAATTAACAAATTACCCATATAAATATATTTATCTTAATTTTGACTCACTTATATTATTTCTGATCCCTGCCACTGATCTTTGTAAATATGTCTCACATATAGTATAGAAAGTTAACATTTTTTGATACGAAGAAAGTATTAGAGTTTATCGAGTGAAAATAATAAGTTCACGTTTTTGCCATCCAATTGATTGATATTACTTACTATTACAAAGTAGGTCTTTTTAATTGTTCACCTTATTTACTTCTTACAAACTTATTAAATGGACATCGTCTTACACGGCGGAAATTAATCTAGTATTATAAGATGGTTTTACAATCATAAATGCAACTATAATTTTTATAACTGGTTATTATTTACTCATCGTTCATTAAGTTATGCCCTTTTTCATATTCAACGTTCTTATAATGTTTTTTGCCAATTTAATTAGAAAGTTTCTACAAAAACACTTGACATCTTTCTACTAATGCCAATAACTCTCCATCTTTTATTTGTATCGCATAATACACACCGCTTCTTCGGAACGTTGTTGTTGAATTGAAGCTATATAGCCGCGTTGAGGAACTCCTTTCAAAGCCACTGAGCTACGCTTGTAAGTCTAGTAAGGGAACATTAAAAGGATCTGACACCGAATACACGAGTAATCATAGACAAAATCAACTCTAGAAACAGAAAACTTAAGCCTAAGCAAGTATCAATACTCGATGATCGAGGCAGTATTGGAAGTCCTAGCAGATGGTGACAATTCTATAACGATTGTAAGTGGTTTGAATCGTAATCCAATGATGCACTCGACTTTGGGATGGAAGGCAATCCAAACTGGTTCGCCCTCTAAGTTCAAACCTACGACGGTTGAGATTCAATTTTCGTCGTATGGAACGATGGTCAGTCTGGTTGGACGCTGTTGCTTACAACCTAAGGAAAATTTGTAATATATTTACTCTACCATCGTGTGATTCTAAATAACCCGTTACCATAGCGCCCCGCTTGTTTTCCATGATTTTTTTTTCCTCTGTGGAATGTCGAAAATTCGTGTTTCGTATATTATTTTTTTTCTCTCTCTATGATCTCTCTCCTCCCTCCT
>SNQN01000686.1:95001-107541 GCA_008642245.1 Bassia scoparia
ATAGCCACATAATCCTAAATCAGCATGCACCAAATCTGCTCCAGAGCTTCAGATGCAGATCGTCAGTTTCAAACTATTTAAGCCACTTTGCCCAACAGTACAATTTCCTAGTACCTATCATGCAAACATCTCTTTGTGCCATAAAAAGACCCAACTGCCTGGCTGCCTGCTGCAACATAACCACCGAGCATAGGTTTCATCCACGAGTATATGAAAGGGGATGTAGAATGTGTAGTTTGTGTACAACACTTACTTACATTTTAACTATGTAGCCCTTTTCAGATAATGGTACCACATTGTTCACATGGACCATGAAGCTAATTTGACCCTGATTTTGATTAAAATTATGGCTACCACTCTAGTGTCCCATGATATATTCGAAAGCCTCAATCGAACATCTCAGAACAACAGAGAACAATGTAGATGGCTTGTGGAAACCCAATTTATATACAACAAAAGACTCAAAGAGATTCACAAGCTATGCCTTTAGATTATATCTCCCTTACATTAAGAAGGGAAAAACGTACTACGATAGCAATGCCTTGGTACAGTCACAAATTCATATCCATTTAACATTCTCAGAGGCTTAATCTTAGTGTGACTTTGAAAGCTCATGATGACCTTCAAAATCTATTTGGTAAGGCCACATGGATTCAAACACCCTAACTCCTTAAGGCCCTGCCACAGTCTCTTGCAACCGACACTAACTCTGCATCTATAAAAACAAAATCATTTAAGACAATATTCTTGCCAAAAAAAATAAACATCTTTGAACCGTTTTATCAATCTACTTAGGTGCGATGATCAACTTCAACCATTTAAAGCCACATTTATGTCATAAGGGAATAATCCTGGGAAACCAGCTTTGATAAAATTGCTGAGACAAAATCAGTCAACCATTTAGGCCCTGAAACCAGCTTTGTTCAAGCTGCTGAGACACAGATAATCAGTTCCAAACCATTTTTGGCCACTTTCCCAAACAGTAGAATCACCTAGTATCTATATGCCATCATCATCCTTATTCAGAAAAGACCAACTGCAATGCTAGCAACAATAGCGCAAAGCATAGTTTTTCATCCAAGGAATCAAAGGAGCGTTAGAATGTTAGAACAATTCCATTCAAACCAATGTTGCCCTTTGTTCTGTAAAGCCCACTTGTTCACAAGGACTTGTAGCTACCTGACCCGATAAATCACAGAAAACTCTTAGCACCCCTTTCTATGATTATGGCTTAGCTCTACCCAGACATTACCCAAACTAGAGAATTATGTGAGGGCTTGTGAAACCCAAGTCTATAGTTTTATACAACCAATAAAGAACAAGACGCAGACCCAAAGATCTAGAAATCCACTGCTTAAGAAAAAAAAATGCTACAGACAGTTCACTAAGACAACAGGCTAGGTGAAAAGTCTACGATCAAAAGATCTTAATATCTTATATCAATTAATTGAGGGGTCCTTCATTGATCACCTAGAGACTATGATTGAGTTGTTGCCACACAGGGAGCTCTTAACGACCTCAATTTATTGACGGCAATAGCCCATAGGAGATTCAAACACGAATGCACCACAAAAATGCCTAAGCCACGATAGGTCTCTACACTCTCTAGGCATATACAATGATTATAAAACTTACACAGAATTAATTAGGTGCAAATGACTCAGAAACCAAATTTCTACCAGCAGTAAAGGTAAACACTAAGATTTGATAAGTAATAATCAATTAATCATACATACACACACATATAAAAAAGAGTTAAGCAACTTAAATCTTTCTATATTTGAATTTAACAAGCAAACAACAATCATCACTCCATTTAGCGAAATACTAGGGCTTGAGGATCAAGCATTCATTACCAGGGAAATGATGGAGCCGAAGAGGAAATGCTGCACAACGGGGACTCTCAAGGACCTCGCGGTACCATCTTAAGATACCACTATTAACCTTCCCCCAATTAGGAACCCACTAATATCATTCCAGCATAGGGGAGTGCTCGCGACGGGCCCTCTTCTTAACCTTCTTAATGAAGGCAATACAAGACAGGTACATATACTCATGGGAGAAATCTCGAGAATTCATTCATTGTGAATGACTTAGCGTCATATTACTTATGATCACGAGCTGAGCGGAGCCGAACACGAACGCAAAAGTGGTAATCATCAAGCCCCCAAACACCGTGATGACCGTCAGGCTCAAGGTGCTAGGACAGCGCAATTTCCTCATTCAAATCCAGTTATTTGACAAAAACCCTAGAGACCACAGCCTGTAGTCCTCCTCGCGGATCAAACCGAGCCTAGCGAGCAATAGAGGCCAGGCGGCGGAAGGTTGAGCTCTCGTGGCCGGTCCCGTAATCGATACGGGCGCGTTGCCGAAGCTGTCCAATGAAAGTAGGGACGAGCTCGACGACGGCCCTCCGTCCCTTGATCCCGGAACGGAAGAAGGAAGCTTGAGACGTCGAGGATGATATTGAATTTGGAATGATTCCGAGAGCCTCTCGTGCCAGGGGGAAGGGAGTGGTTGCACGTAGCGGAGGACTGGGGGCTGGCGGGATTTCGTCGACCCAGGAGGAGAGAGAATCGAGGGCGGAGGACGATGGCGAGACGGCGGCGGGTGAGACGGAGGGGCAGGGTCGGAGATCTTTGTACGGCCGGCGGATGGAGTGGGAGAGGTTAGGCGATGAAGCCGAGGAAGGATTTGCCGGGGAGGAGTGGACGAAGAGGGAGGAGTGGGAAGAGAGAAGAGAGATGAGATAATAAAGAGATATAGAGGTGGTGAAACGGAATGGGGGGAGAGTGGTGAGACCTGCTGGGGTTGTGGGACCGGGGGTCAGCATGATGGACTGCTGTGGGACCGGGTGTGTTTCAGGGGAGGTTGATGGCGGGAGCGCGGATATGGGATGTAGGTGGGGTCAGGACTGGGGGTGGCGGGGCTGTGTTTGTGTGGGGCTCCCCGCATTTGCAGCAGGTTGTGGGGGAGGATGGCGGTGGGGGGTCGCCACTCGCGGTGGTTGCGGGGATGAATCTGACGCGCCGGTGGTTGTGGTGGCGGGCACTGTTAGGTGGCGGTGTTCGTGGGGTCCCATTTTACTATGATCGGAGGATGGGAAATGCAAAGAGAAATGCGAGTGGGAATTGCCAAGGCTAAATGGGAAAGAAAAAACACTTTTTTGAAAAAGTGCTCATGCCCAGGTTGCTTCACTTTCGAGGTCATCATTATAGCTCGTCAACTTGACGGAAAATCGACATTCCTATGTTTGTCATGCAAGTTTTATCATTTTTATTTTAGGAAAATTGTCAACAATACCACTTTTGTGAACTTTAAAACAACTACCCACTTTTTTTTTAAAAAAACAACTACATTTTTATCAAATGTTTGTGAACCAACGGACCAACTTAACGGTTTCATTAACAACGTTACTCTCTCCCTTCCAACCACTACGAACACTCTCCCCTCACGCTGCCAACCTAAGACCAACCACCGCGTCACGGAGCACCCCCACCGCACCACCGCCAGCACGGAGCAGCCCATGACCAAGACAACTCTAAAAAACCAACCCATTAATAGCCACAACCCCCACGAAAACCACCAAACCAGTCCGCGAACTTAAAATGCGATTTCTCAGCCTTCCACCCATCTTTTGGACATGTTTCTTCATGAAAGTTGTAGATCTCCGAAAAAATACATGAAATTAGGCTCAAGAATTACTCCATTTGGAGTTGTAATTCAAGGTTAGTTAATGCCCAGGAACATTTCACGAAATTAAGGGTTCGAAAATTGGCGGGTTTCGAAATTGGGGGTTTCGAATGGGAATTTGATTGCAAATTGGGTAATGGTTTGCGAATATTGGAGATTTCAAATAGGAGATTCATTGCTTGGGTTTGCGAAATTGATATCAATTTGATTGGGATTTGAGGTGTTGCGAATTATAGGTTTCAAAGGGAGAAAGGTTGAAATTGGGTGTTGGGGCTGCGAGGGGGAGGGAGGGCCCTGGCTGTTTGGGCTCGTGGTGTCGGGGGGCTGCGAGGGGTGGGAGGGGCCTGTTGTTGGGATGTTTGGGCTCGTGGTGTTGGGGGGCTGCGAGGGGAGAGGGGGGGGCCTTTGTTTGGGGGGCTGCGAGGGGGAGGGGAGGGGAGGGGAGGAGGTGCTGCAGGGAGGGAAGTACATGAGGCAGTGAACGAAGTGCACACTGGTAGTGGAGGTCAGAAAGGTGGGCAGCTGGGTTGACGGGAGTGTCTGAGAGAGGTGGTTGGAAGAAGAGATGTGTTACGGAGTTTAACTAAAAATCGTTAATGGTCGTGGTTCACAAACTTTTGATAAAAGTGGGTAGTTATTTTTTTTAAAAAAAGTGGGGTAGTTGTTTTCAAGTTTGAAAAAAGTGGGTAGTTGTTGACATTTCCTTATTTAACAAACACCATTATTTGATTTAAGTTAGAGTTTGTATTTAGGCAAAATAAACTCCAAAAAGATATTTTCATAATCTACATTCAAAGCAACCAAACTTTGGTTCGTCAACGACGATCTTTATTTTGATTATAGGAATTTGAATTATAATCCAACAAAATAAACTTAAACATATTAACCTAAATACTTCTTAATTTTAAGGGAATTGCTATAAGGTATCTCCTGGAGGTTTGGCGGTTTCTAAGTTGACACACAATTTCAAACGTTCTCAGTTATCCCCAAATTCATCCTTATCGTATTATCCCTTACTAATCATTCTTAACCTTGGTTAACTTTATTTATTCTTTTTTTAATTTCCTATTCTATTTATCTCCCCCCTCTTCACTCGATATAAACCCTTTTCGTGTCATCTTCTTCTTCTCCATGTTCTGCTTCTACTTCTTCTTCCTTTTTTTTGTGTTAATTCTTCAATTCAGCTCATGTCGAGTCGTTCTTCTTGTGATTCCAACTGCAAATGGGATTTTATTGGAGGATGCGATTGAAAGGCTTATTAGGAGGTTGATTGTTGTGTGGCTTTTTTGAGATTGGGTATGGTTGGTGATTGTCAAGATAAAGTACATGCTGATCTGCTGGTTGGAATTGAATCATGGTTAGGGATTGAATTAAGTTGTAGTTCTATTGTTTTTTTTTTTCTTTGTTGTACTGAAATTTAGGGTGTTTTTGTCAATTTGTATGTGAGAATTGGAGATTTTTGTATTCCTTTAGGTAAGGGAAGTAGTTGTGGCTCTTTGGATTCTATAGAATTGTTTTAGTTTCTCCAATTTAGGTTGTAATCCTTTCTTTCTATGAATGAATGGGTTTGTCTCAATATTTTTTGTGTATTTGCATTTTGTGCATGCAAGGGATTATGTTAATTTGACAACAAATACTTTTAACACAACTCTAATCTACACTTTACTGTTCAGGAATAGAAGAATTTCACAGCTGTACTGACAGCAAATAACTCACCAACTGTAGCAAAATGAAATGAAAACCATGACTGGAAATCCGAAAAATGCAACAAGACCTATAACATCTACAGCTGTACCAGCTTGAAATATGCAGGGTGTATGGTAACAAACGTGAATAAGGTATATTGAAGAGAGAAGCATTGGATTAATGCGGTCGATGGAACAGAGTGGGGGAGTGCATTGATCAGTGAAATGAATTTGAAGAGTTCACAAGAGGTAAATTAGCCTTAGCACAAATTAAATAATGCTAACCAGTTAAGGAATAAGGATTAGTAAGGGATAATATCGATTAAGGAGTAAAATTTGGGTGAGACAACTGAGAACGTTTGAAATTGGTGGTGTCAACTTAGAAAACGCAAACCTCAGGGAGATACCTTAGGAAATTTCCCTAATTTAATTATTTTTTCTCCTTATAAACAAAGAATAATATGGATAATAATTATTTGTGATATTTAATAACTGTTACAGAGGTGAAAAAATAGTAGGATTTTTATGAGATCACAAAAGTGGCTGAGTTGTGGTGCGAGTATACTCTATATTTGTAGTATAGATTATATATGATTTGGTTCATTAAAAATTTAAACTAAATTGTGTTTTGCTTTAATATTAACTATATATATATATAATATGTATTAAAAAATATAGCGAACATCAGTCCGGACCTAATACTATAATAAACACGTAATTACTGACATGTTTCTCCCCCTGCTGCTAAACAATTGACCAAGCTACGTTATCCTCGTTTGGCATGATGAGCTTTGCTTCTTCAATATCATATGGACTCGATGGCTAGGTAATGTTTATAGTTTCATCCATCTATGACTTCATATTGAGAGAATTCATACAACAGTAAATTTTGCTTTTTTTGTTTTTTTGTGGTGGGGACCTTTTGGATATTTTTTTTTTGGAATGCATTTTTGGTAGAGGCCTTCTTGTGTGTGGATCGCGAACAAGGGAACTCAATGCCGAAAATTATTAATTATATGAAGCAAGGAAAAGTGATAGAGTGTGTGCTTGATGTTGTTGGGTTATGATTTAAGGATTTCAGGAACAAGTACGTGTTGCAATTAATGCCAAACATGAAGGATTATGTGCGCTCAAGTCATCACAGTATGCGCTCTTATGCCACTTTTGCTTAGGTCTTTGTATTTTTTAAATGCTTTTCAGTTTGTGTCTACTGTGATTTCGCACTGTTTGTTTCTTGTTTAATATTCTATTTTAAATGGATATTGTTTAATTCATTTTAATTGAAACTAAGAGAAGTTCTTTTTAAATTGTACGAGCATTTGTTTGGAAGAAGTGGCACCTAGACCTAGGGGTAATCACTTAAGTTGGTCGAGGTTTAGGTATTGCCTTTTTTTCAAGAATTTTTTTTGCCACTTACTTTTCAGGGTCGACCTAAGGCTTCAGGAAATCCGATCTCCTTGTTGCCGCCTTAAGCCTTTTTATACATTGGTACAAAGCTAATAGAACTTTCAGAACTAAAATATTTACTTATATTCTTTTTTATTACTGCAAAACTTGTTTATTTTTCTAGTATATTTTGAAAAATTTGTCACAATATACAAAACAACTAAAGTCTTGAAGGTGATTTGCTATGTTTCTTTTTACTTTTCAAAAAGTTACCTTTTTTTGAAATATAACAAGACGTTCAAACCATCTTTAATTTATTGTACATAAATCCATTTGTTGTAATAAAAGCAATATATAGATTTTTTTATGATTGTAGACTCATTTCTGTTTAAAAATGTGTTTTCAAATACATTTTTAAGTTGTAGGAAAGGCAAGATTGAACTTCTTTACAGAGTAAAATTTCATAGTTTTCATCTCCTTCTTTAATTGAGTGACACTTCATATCGTTTGCTTGTTGACTTTGAATTCAAAAAATTAATATTGTTGCCAGCACAGTTTACACAAATGAAAGCACTGTTGGTTTGTGGGTACTTTTGAATTTAAAGGAAGAAGTGTGGTTTATTGTTGTTGTTGTTGTTTTGTTGAGAATTATTACTACTTAACATTGTTTAATTCAGATTATACCATCACAATTAATTTCATTTGTGTTTTTTGTTTTTCAAGTCATATATGCTATTATGTTTTATAAAAAAGGCAGCCCGGTGCACAAAGTGGCGCCCTGCGAGGCGGGGGTCCGCGGGAAGGGTCCACCACAAAGGTTGTATACGGCGCAAACTTTCCTTGTAATTTTTAAAGGCCGTCCAGGATCAGATCCGTGACCTCAAAGTCAGGCGACCTTAACTAGTGCGCCAAGGCTCCTTCATGTATATGTTTTATATCATATAAAAATTAGTCAAACTTTACTTTGGAACATATTGAAAATGAAAACTGACGTATCATAAAGTGAAAACCCTTTTTTGAGTTTCCTTTTTCAGTTTTACGGTTTCAAAAAACTTTTCAAAAAACCGAAAATTGAAAACAAAATGGTTTGCCTGAACGAAGCCTTAAGAAAAGTTGAATTTATAAATCGTTGTAATTATTTATTAATATATTAATAGCGGTCATCAGATGATTGATGTGGATGACTGTCGCGGAATAAATAAAAAAATCATCTTCTTTCCAAAAGTTTAACATTGATCATCAAACCAAATGTACTCTTCTTTCAAGAATTCAATATCTCTATGCTTGATAATTATTTGTTAGAGGTAAAATATTCAATCATTTAAGTAAACAGCAACAAAGAGAGTATTATAATGCAAACTTGAAGGGATATTTTGACACTAGTAGCGGTTGCATTTGAGAACCTTCTATGATTTTATGTTGTGGTGATGTTGATCCAAGCAATTTCTTGTTTCATACGTCTTAGGTTTCAACAAGTTTTAATTAAGGAAACTTACGCTAGGCTTCAAATAAAAATTAAAGCGATCCATAATTAACATTATCTATGTTATAGCGTATACGTGTAAATAAACGTGCTTGTATTCGATCGTGTCGTTTAAAAAGTTTAAATTAGATGCCTCTTACTTGTGTTTCGCTTCCGTGCAAGTGGTGCACGCACAAACTATCTATAACTATATACAACAAAAATCAAAATATGACACCGTGCAATTTGGTTAAATTTTTAATATTTTGTTTCCTTTTTAAAAAAGAATATTTTCCAAGTCTAAAACTATACATATATATCATTGGCTTTTTTCTTAAAAAAAATTCTAGATAGATTTTATTTAAAATTATAATAAAAATTGTCAATATATTTATATGAAGGAAATGAAACTCTTCTCTATTTTGGTTTAAAAAAAGTTTCGCAATCAATTTTACGAGTTTTAGCAAGAAATTTTTTCGGGTCTTCAAAAATGAACAATTTTGAATCCAAAATATTTTTTATTTAAATTTTAAACTAAACTTTAATGTTATACTTTTAGAAATTAATTTAAAAATAAGCTCTTTAAATCAGTGCAAATAAAACAATATGAGTACAATAACCTTACTAACATTTCTTTAACAATATCAGAGTACAATTAATTTAACATAAATTGCCGGGCCTGAATTAGTTATAGCATATTAAAAAAATTGGTTCAAATTTAAAGTAGTCATTAGTGTTTTCCTCTAGAAATAAACTTGTATAGATGAATTGGATCATCTAATTTAATATTTATTTTAACGAAATTCTACAAGTCACAATTTATATTTATCAGATATACTGAGTATAGTTTTTCTTAAAAAGGTTCWTATTAATRGAAAGAGAAAAATCAGSCAATTTAGGATTTGAAGTGAAATGTGCATCAACTTTTGATAAATCTAGAAATAAGGAGAACCTTTCACTTGTTGACTTTCATATCACCAACCACATTTTAATTATTTTTCCCCGCAAATTTATCCAATCCAAATAATAATAATAAAGTTACTATGATCGTCTATATTATATCATAAGAACTTTTTTTACTTACCCTTTCTTTTTTCCGCCTCTTTCAACAAAAATAAACACATACTTGAAATGATCTCTTTAAATTAAGATTGTACATACTTTAATTTCCTCTCCTTTTCAAACTATTGATAACATAATAATGGAGTTGCATTAGAATATACTAATTTTTCTCATTTAAGCATTAATTATAATAAATTATGATGAGTCTTTTGTATGAACGTACGTGCATACACATTGTTAAAGSCATATAGAGATTGTGTGGGTTTTTGGCGATTGAATCTTGTTTATTGTTTGGTCTGGATGAGGAAATTGTGTCCCAATTTGGATAGGGAAGATGCCCTCGAGACGATCCTCGAGGTGCCTATTCCGGAGGAGATGTTCAACAACATGGGCAGCAATGTAGCATTGCGTTGCCAGAACATGCAACAATGGATGAAGGCTCAATCGTCGGATAAATGGTCATCGCCGGTGATCCTAGGCCGAGTCAATGAGCTTCGATTCATCCTCCACCATGTTGGCTCCCCGCTTATTCCTCTTCAGGTCCATATTGACAAGATTAGCCGCCCTGTTAGAGATAGTAGCATTGTGAGTCTTTGATCTGATCATATTATATGTTGTTGATGAGATACAGAATGCATTGCTGAATTTCTGTTATATGAATATAATTATTCTGTGCATGTTCTTATTCAAGTCATTTCTGTTATATKTATTTAATTTGAGTTATTTGTAATTTGGTGCAGCATAATCTTTTCTTTTAATTCATGACAGTTGGTTGTTTACTGTTATTGGATGCAGCAAACATCAACTGCAAAGTATATAGTACAGCAGTATATCGCAGCTACAGGAGGGCAGGCAGCTATAGGCTCGATACAAAGCATGTGTGTAATAGGGCATGCTAAGATTGGGGCAACCGCGTTTCATTTGGGTGATCAAACTGTCAAGGGAAAGAGCACCGAAGAAGCAGGGGGGTTCGTGCTGTGGCAGAAGAATCCGGACATGTGGTGCTTGGAATTTGTGGTKTCCGGCTGCAAAGTCTTCTCTGGAAGCAACGGCAAGCTCTCCTGGAGGCAGTCCTCAAATCAACCTTATGTCACAACTGGTTCTCCTAGACCCTTGCGCCGGTTTCTACAGGTGAGTTAGCAACAATTGTACCAACCATCTGTTAAGATCAGATATATGATTATGGTTTGAGTAACACTACAATTGTATCAATCCCGAATCTTGTGCCAGGGCTTGGATCCAAGGGCTACAGCCAACTTGTTCATTGATGCAATATGTATCGGAGAAAAGGTTATCAACAGCGAGGACTGCTTCATCCTCAAGCTCGAGACAAGCCAGTCAACTCTAGATGCACAAAGCGGACCAAAGTTTGAGATCATTCACCACACCCTGTGGGGATACTTCAGCCAAAGATCAGGACTACTCCTACAGTTTGAGGACTCGAGAATGCTCCGTTTGAAGAATGATGTTGATAACGATGATGGAGATGGGGTGTTTTGGGAGACTAGTGCAGAGTCGATTATCGAAGACTATAGGTATGTTGATGGGATTAACATAGCCCACAGTGGTAAAACCTCTGTTAGAGTGTTTAGGTATGGGGAACAGTCAGCTAATCACCAAAGGGAAATTGAAGAAACATGGAAGATTGATGAAGTTGGTTTTAACATTTGGGGTTTGGATTCTGACTTCTTTACGCCCCCAATTCACTCTTGGACGCTTATATTGAAACCAAATTTATGCAAATTTCTTTAAATGGCCACAATTACTTATTTTTTTTAATCAAGTAATATTGGCGTTGTGACTAACAAGAAACAGTATTGTTTTATTGTTAGTCTGGTTTGTATTAGAAGCTTCAGGTCTTTTTGACTTTAGACCGTATCTTGCTGCATGTGATGCCTTTCTAGGAGTTTGGAATTTGGAATGAATACGTATGTTGACAGTAATTTACCGAATAACAAATACATAATGGGACAAGAAAAAAATGTGAACTTTCAATAACAACCATTGTCTGCAATTTAATCCTTCTACGTCCATTTTGAACAGCTATAGAATCCATTTTCTGTCACTTTTGGGTCACTCTGGCAGTATTAAAGTAATGCAGTATTTGAGTGTATGACCAGCATGAAGTCATTTATAGCTTATAAGATGCTCTATATATAATGGTGTAAAATCTTAATGGGAACATCTCATCATCTTTTGAGTTTTAATCTTTGCGACTATGATAAGCCATCAATTTCCCACAGGCTAGGAAACTCAAGATAATTAGAGGTTCTTTAATGTGCAGTAGGGATTGTTCACCCAAGGGGAAAAGGCGTTTGCGCTATAAGATCTATATTAGGCAATTAGGCGTAGGAGCTTGTTAAGAAACACATTTTCTTTGGTTTCTTCTATTAATTCAACTTGTTTGAGTTGCACAACTTGACAAACTCTATATTACTCGATCATAATTTTACTTAATACACTGATTTCATAGGGATGATTTTTTAGGTGGCTAGTGACTGCCATAAAATTGTATCATTGTAATCGAAAGATCTTAGCGTATCCATTACTATGACTAATAACAACCATTGATAAACTTGACTTCAAAGTCATGAAAAGAACAGGGAAATCAACAACCCAAATTACAAAGAGTGGGGATATAAATAATTGGGTAATTAGCCACGATATAAATGTCTTTTAGTTTAAAGTCAACAAAATCATCAAAAAAATTTTCTTCTTATTTAAAACCAAGTGGTGAATCTTAAATTGTATTTAAATGGTTGTATTATTATACTGTATGTTCATATTGTAAAATTATTCCGTTTTCATATGTTTGTATTAACTATTGTCAAAACAAGTGTTTAAATAATGTAACAAAAGCTGGATGAGTTATACAACTACAATGAAGTTAGTATTTTTGGTTTTATTTTGTGCCCATAGACTGTAGCTTGAATCTCCAAATTATAAGAATAGAATGCCTTCAGCCAAACAAGAAAGAATCACAAAGGCCTAGATCCAGTGAAAATGTAAATATAATACAGAAGACATGAACACACTCCCCTCAGGGTGTCCTCCGAATGTCCTGAGATAAAATTGAGAAGGAGCAACCATGTGGCAGGACACCATGTTATTGTGGTATCTTCTCGCTCCAGCTAATGTACTTGTGACGGCACACTCTTCATAAGATATGTTTATCAGTTGATTCGTTAAGTGAAAGGAAGGGATGAGGACAATGAAGGGTATGAGTAGCTCAATTTGGTGTTGGAATAAGGG
>SNQN01000686.1:107566-118318 GCA_008642245.1 Bassia scoparia
TGTCGGCTCAGGCGTGCCTAAATATCTCTGTGATGCACAAATCTTAAAAACCATGTACTGCTGTTAATGACTGCTCAAGATATGCCTATATAATTTTAACATATCACTACTAACAATGTCATCTATGAGACTTTAATATCGTCAATGGGTAGTTGCAAATTATGCAGATTAATGATTATTGTAAAGTTTCGCGAAGACTTGTTTGTGTACTGAACCCTAATTATTAGGAACACTATATAACATTTCCACCGGCAATTCCCCCCATGATATGATGTTGGCTAATCGCTTAATTAATTGGCATAAACTACTCAAACTTTGGAGTGTTGAATAGTTGATGTTCCACTGTTTGTTTGTGCCACTACAATTCTACATGTCTCACTTTGGAAACTAACTTTTCTCCTCAAGTCGAGCACGACCGATTCCTGTAGAAATGAAATATTCTATTTCGGTTCGTGCGTCGAGTACCACAGAGATGATTGTGTGTCTATAAGGCCATCCCTCACACGCACTGCAATTCTTTAATTTCGTTTCATTATATTTAGAACACCTCAATAGTCATGCCTCATTAATGTCTTATTCTGAGTTATAAAATGTTTCAATCCAGAGTTCAATATACTCCAAAGTAGTTAAGAAGGAGAACATAACCTATGTTGTATTACAAGGTCTTGGGATATGGCAAGTTTGTGTGCCTGCCATCTCCCCCTACTTTGACCACCAACTTATGTCGAGTTTCTCCTCCTCCCTAGTGTCGCGCTGATCCCCGTACGATGCGCACCACACCTCAGGGAGCTATACATCGTCTACCTTTTCGTTACATCAAATATATATTCGTATTACAGAACTAATAATAAATGGGCTTTGCGAATATGACCAAGTAGACACTTAATTCATGCAAGCAATGATGTTGGTGTGTAAAGCAGGAGACAAAAGTGGAGCTACAAGAAGAAACAAATGAATGTAGTGCAACAACAGAAACAATGCATTGGTTTGCTTAACTTTGCAAATGATGAAAAAAGAGAGCAGAGAGGAGATGGGAGGAAGATATTGCAGAATTCTTAATGAGTTGGTAATAAAGAGGAGGTTTGTAAAATGTAGTATAATGCTTGCTTGACTTCTTTTCTGGCCTTCTTATAAATTATTATTCATGCAATTATTTGAACCAGCTCATATCCTTTGATTTGTTGGTACCTCTTTTCACTTTGGATTATTTTGTGTTTTGCTTTTTATTGTCAACCAAACATGGAAATGTAATAATTCAACAAAACTGTCTATTTAAACATGGATTAAAACGTTTTCCATAATCTATAATTGTGGATGTGATGATATTGCCCCATGGCAATAAACCCAATGCTTAAATTAATTTGGTTATTTAAAAGAACAATTACCAACAATATTTGCATGTTTTTTTTGCAGTTAAAGCTAAATCTCTCATGTTAATTTGTTTTATGCATTGGCAGGACCGACACTAGCTCGACAACTCAAGGCCCTAGCCTGAATGACAAGGCGCCGAATTAAGTTTATTACATGTTATAAATTAATTTATATGATTATATTGACAAAGACAGTAAATGCAAATAAAATTTCCCATTAATCAATCTCAAAAGGTTGCCTTTTTGGATTTGTCACTTCTCTTTGAAAAAACCAAAACCTTAGGAAATTTCACCTTCAAGTTATTGTAATAAAGACGTATTCACAAGTACGTATACAAGCCATCTAGCAACTTTGCCTCGAACACTAATAATGGGATATAAGTAGGTGGATTTAGGCATGGGAACTACAACATTATTCACATTACTTTATTTATCACCTAAGTGAGACATTTGACATTTGAATTGTGAATGAGATACGACTATGTAAGAGTACAAGTGAGAGTTGAAGGTTGGGAATTTCCTAATTCGTTCATCGTGTTTTTTGGAAACACCTAAGGCTAGAGCATCATGCTCCATTAGAATGTCCAATTCCGGATTAAAATGTTTTAAAAATAAAATTTTCAATTTAAAATTTTATTACATTTGCATCTTTTTTGATAGTTAGACCTTACACATTGAATAATCATAAAATTACTAAGTTTACTCCATGCTAATTGAGGTGGAACTAAAAAGGATTGGAAACATAAAAACAATCAAATGCCCCAATTGCCAGGATCAACTACAACCTTCAGTTTACAAGACTGACGCCTCATACCACTGAGCATATAGGGCAGTATCTGTTTATGAATTCATTTTTATTTTAATTTTTAATAGTTAGCCAATACGCAAACACAAAAAATAGTCGAAAATACCAATACATTCGCTAGTCAGAAAATTAACACAGAGAAGAAAGATCTGATAGAAAGAGATGAGAGAGAGAGAGAAGCAACAAACAATGGCGAATAAGATGAGAGCAACAGAAATGGAGAAGATGAATGTAGATCAACTCAAAATGCTGAAAGAACAATCAGATCCGACTCAACCTTCTCCAAGACAGTCTCACCAACATTCGCACTGCAACCTCGCGTCTACGAGCACCTTCCACTTCTCTCAACACTCTCCGCTTCGCCCCAAAGGTAAAGCCCATGCTGTCCCTTCTAGGCGTCTCTATACTTCCCGGCACTCTCGATGACGCCGATAAAGTCCTCTCGATTCGGCACTGGCTACTTCGTTGAGGTAACCTACTCTTAACCTAATTTTCCGACGCTTTGTCAATTATAATAGCGGTCTCAAAGTGTGTTTTGTTGTGTTGCGTGATTGTGTGTTTGTTGTTTTCGATTGTGCAGAAAACCTATTGGAGGAAGGGACAGGATTACTTCACCGTAAGATTAACTTGCTTAAGTCGAATCATGAGCAACTGTTGAAGGTATTTGTTTCATTGTTTTCTTGATCATCTAATTCCATTCGAATTATCTAGTGTTGAGCCTTGCATCTTATTCCTTCAATTGGATATGAATTACTGTATATGTTTTGGTGGCAAACGATCATTACATTTGTGCATTGGTGTGAGTCAGTTGATGGCAATATGGTGTTTTTAAAAAGATTTAGTTAGATTGTTAAGAGGATTGATGAAAGTTGGATTCAATTCCAATTCGAACACTGGCAACTGTTAGGTTTATGCTATGAAAAGCAACCTGCCGAATACTCTAGAAGCTTAGGGCTGCCCAGGCACGAGACACGAATGCCAAGTAGTACATAAGTCCTTTACTATAGACCTTAAATTGAACTCTTCATTCACTCGAATTACAAGTGCTGCGGAATTCACTCTTGGACGCTTATAATTTGAACCAAATTTATGCAAATTTCTTTAAATGGCCACAATTACTTATTTTTTTTAATCAATAATATTGCGTTGTGACTAACAAGAATGACAGTATTTTGTTTTATGTTTGTCTGGTTGTATTAGAAGCTCAGTCTTTTACCTAGGAACCGTGATCTTGCGCAATGTGATGCCTTTCTAGGATTTGGAATTTGGAATGAAATGTATGTTGACATAATGTTACCGATACAAAAGTACATAATGGGACAAGAAAAAAATGTGAACTTTCATAAGACAACCTATTGTCTGCAATTTAATCCTTGCTACGTCCATTTGAACAGTATAGAATCCATTTTCTGTGCACTTTTGGGTCACTCTGGCAGTATTAAAAGTAATGCAGGATTTGAGTGTTATGACCAGCATGAGTCATTTATAGCTTATAAGATGCTCTATATATAATGGGTAAGATCTTTAATGGAACATCTCATTCATCTTTTGAGTTAATCCTTTGGCGACTATGATAAGCCATCAATGTTCCCACCATGGCTAGGAAACTCAAGATAATTAGAGGTTCTTTAATTGCAGTAGGGGATTGTTCACCCAAGGGGAAAAGCGTTTGCCTAAAGATCTATAATTAGGTCAATAGGCGTATGGCTTGTTAAGAAACACATTTTCTTTGTTTCTTATTAATTCAACTGTTTGAGTGCACAACTTTGACAAACTCTATATTACTCGATCATAATTTTACTTAATACACGTGATTTCATAGGGATGATTTTTAGGTGGCTAGTGACTGCCATAAAATTGTAGTCATTGTATATCGAAAGATCTTAGCTATCCATTTACTATGACTAATAACAACATTGATAAACTTGACTTCAAAGTCATGAAAAGAACAGGGAAATCACACCCAAATTACAAGAAGTGGGGATATAAATAATATGGTAATTAGCTACGATTATTAAATGTCTTTTTAGTTAAAGTCAACAAAAATCAAAAAAAAATGTTTCTTCTTATTAAACCAAGTGGGTAATCTTAAATTGTAATTAAATGGTGTTATGTATTATACTGTAGTTCATATGTAAAAATTATTCCGTTTTCATATGTTTGTTACAAAACTATTGTCAAAACAAGTGTTTAAATATGTAACAAAAGCTGATGAGTTATACAACTACAATGAAAGTTAGTATTTTTGGTTTTATTTTGTGCCCATAATCTTGGAGCTGAATCTCAAATTATAAGAATAGATATCCGTTCAGCCAAACGAGAAAGAATCACAAAGGCCTAGATCCAGTGAAAATAAATATAATACAGCAAGACATGAAAACTCCCCTCAGGGTGTCCTCCGAATTGTCCTGAATAAAATTGAGAAAGGAGCAACATGTGGCAGACACCATTTATTGTGGGATCTTTCTCCAAGCTATTAACTACCGCACACCTTCATTAAAATTTTATTTATATTCTAAGGAAATGAATGAAGAACAGAAGGGTAGAAGTTCAATTGTTTGGAAAAAGGTTTGGGGAGCAAGGGAGCCTAGAGGATACATTTCCCTGCCTCTTTAATAAGTTAATCCCTCCAAATCTTGAAGTACACAACTTTGGCCATGTAATTCTACTTTATATAATTAATGCAATTGTTGTAATGTATTCCACCTGTATCATGCATCAGCTGGATCACTCTACATGTTTATTATGCCACTCCGCAGGAGTTTACCAACCATTTTCCCTTCTAGTTTGTGTTGTGGTTGCTGTGACTTCATTGCATCATGTTACCTCAATTTTACGAATTGACTTGATTTGTCTTTCTTATCAAAAAAAATACTGCTACAGATACAGTTTCATTCTTGCATATGCTCTCAGCCTCTCATTACCATGGGTCCCATAATCTTCAATTGTGCTGCACTTTAAATGCATAGATTTTTAGGGCAATAGATTATAATAAGTTGTTGGAGCTCAGGCTAATCTCATGTTTTTCCTCTGCAGGTTTGCGTCAAGAAGAAATTATACAGATAAGCTGACTGTATTACAACCAATTAAGGCACTAGATCAAACTTCATGAGAAACATGCTTGTTGGCCCCAGTTTGCAATTCCTGTAATCATCATATCATGGATCTTTACGTAATAGTTTCCTGACTGTTCATTTACTTCTACATCTAAGCTTCTTGGTTAAAATATTAATACTGCAACTACATGACTGTGTCTACATTTAAGCGTTTGCGTCAACCAATACAAATAGCGCCAATGTTTATCTCATTTATGATTTTGAGGAGTCCTATTGTTAATACGCTGATCGCCTGATTCATGTCAGCCAGATGATTTTGCTAAAGTTAAATTTGATTCACCTCTATGCCTAAATACGAATTAAGGTTGATTGAGAGTAATCAGTTGGGTCAATTTGATCACTTTAGGCTTCCCCAATGCCCTCATTTGCACTTCCTCACCGTATTTGTAGTGTTTGTCGATTACAGTTGAAGAAAGTTCCATTCCTGGGACTCTGGGCCCTTTTGGATCACAACTTCGTCTAATCTTCAATGGCTAAAGAAAACTACTAACTGCTTCAAGCTTTTGTTAACTACACATGATTTCGACTCATTAATTATAATCTGCTACTGTAATAATTTTTAAACTGCTACAAGCCTACATTTGAGATGAAATTGGTTGTATTGCGATTGACAACAAACGAAGCAAAAAAAATTTCAGGAAAAAATAAAAGAATTATAACAAATGGTTTTGTGTTAGTATTAGGTATATTTCAAAATTTCTAATATATACATACACCTTTTCTAAGACCAAACTTTTAAACTGAATGTCTTTATCAAAACACCTTTTGAGAATAGTTAATGTTGATTCTGGATGCGATCCCTCCTCATCACTATCTGTAAAAGAAATTCTATCGACCAAAACACCGTAAAAGAAATTAGTACAAGTAATGGAAAACGAGTTAAAATATTTGAAGTCTAATCCCTACTTTTATTCCCAGCACTTGTACTTCGAGTGAAATGAAGAGTTCAATTAAGGTCCCTATATAAAGGACTAGTCCTACAATTTGGCTCGTAGTCTCGTGCCTGAGGCCAGCCCTAAGCTTCTAGAGTGATTCGGCAGGTTTGCTTTTCAATAGCATAAACTAACAGTTGCAGTGTTCGAATTGGAATTCGAATCCAAACATTTCAATCAATCCTCTAACAATCTAACTAATCTTTCTTAAAAACACCATAACTTGCCAACAACTGACTCACACCAATGCACAAATGTAAATGATCGTTGCCACCAAAACMATATACAGTACTTCATATCAATTGAAGGAATAAGATGCAAAGCTCAAACACTAGAAATACATCGATGGCAATTAGATGATCAAGAAAACAATGAAACAAACATACCTCAACAAGTTGCTCATGATTCGACTTAAGCAAGTTAATCTTACGGTGACAGTAATCCTTCCCTTCCTCCATAGTTTTCTGCCACAATCGAAACACAACACACAATCAACGMAACACAACAAAACACACTTTGAGACGCTATTTATAATTGACAAAAAGCGTCGGAAAATTAGGTTAAGAGTAGGTTACCTCAACGAAGTAGCCAGTGCCGATATCGACGAGGACTTTATCGGCGTCATCGAGAGTGCCGGGAACGTAAAGAGACGCCGTAAGAGGGACAAGCATGGGCTTACCTTTGGGGCGAAGCGAGAGGTCGTTGAGAGAAGTGGAAGCGTGCTCGAGACGCGAGGTTGCAGTGCGAATGTTGGTGAGACTGTCTTGGAGAAGGTTGAGTTCGAGATCTGATTGTTCTTTCAGCATTTTGAGTTGATCTACATTCATCTTCTCCATTTCTGCTGCTCTCATCTTATTCGCCATTGTTGTTGCTTTCTCTCTCTCTCTCTCTCTTTCTATCAGACCTTTCTTCTTCTGTGTTATTTTCTGACTAGCGATGTATTGGTATTTCACTATTTCTCTTGTTTGCGGTAATTGGCTAACATATTAAAAAATTAAAATAAAAATGAATTCATAAACAATATCTGCCCCTATACTCAGTGGTAGAGGTCAGTCTTGTAACTGAAGTCTGTAGTTCGATCCTGCATGGGGCATTGATTGTTTTTATGTTTCCATCCTTTTTAGTCTCCACCTCAATTAGCATGGAGTAACTTAGTAATTTTATGTATTATTCAATGTGTAAGTCCTAACTATCAAAAAAGATGCAAAGTAATAAAATTTTAATGAAAACTTTTATTTTAAAACATTTTAACTCCGGAATTGGACATTCTAATGGGAGCATGATGCTCTAGCCTCTAGGTGTTTCCAAAAAACATCGATAACGAATTAGGAATTCCCAACCTTCAACTCTCACTTGTACTCTACATAGTCGTATACTCATTTCCACAATTCCAAATGTCAAATGTCTCACTTAGGTGATAAATAAAGTAATGTGAATAAACTGTTGTATTCCATGCTCAATCCCTACTTATAATCCCATATTAGTGTCGAGGCAAAGTTGCTAGAGGCCTTGTATAGTACTTGTGAATACGTCTTTATTACAATAACTGAAGGTGAATGTCGTAAGTTGTTCAAAGAAAGTGACAAATCCAAAAAGGCAACCTTTTGAGATTGACTTAAATGGGAAAAAATTTTATTTGCATTTACCTGTCTTTGTCAATATAATCATATAAATTTAATTTATAACATGTAATAAACTTAATCGGCGCCCTTGTCATTCAGCCTCAGGCCTTGAGTTGTCGAGCTAGTGTCGTCCTGCCATATGCATAAAACAAATTAAACATGAAGATTTAAGCTCTCAACTGCCAAAAAAAAACATGCAAATATTGTGGTAATTGTTCTTTTAAATACCAAATTAATTTAAAGATTGGTTATTGCCCATGGGGCAATTTCACATCCAACAATTATAGATTATGGAAGACGTTTTAATCCATGTTTAAATAGACAAGTTTGTTGAATTATTACATTTCCATGTTTGGATGACAATATAAAAGCAAAACACAAATCAATCCAAATGGAAAAGAGGTACCAACAAATCAAGGATATGAGCTGGTTCAAAATAATTTGCATTGATAATAATTTAAGAAGGCCAGAAAAGAAGTCAAGCAAGCATATACTACATTTTACAAACTCTCCTCTTTCATTACCACTCATTAAGAATCTGCAATATCTTCCTCCCATCCCTCTTGCTCTCTTTTTTCATCATTTCGCAAAGTTAAAGCAAACCATGCATTGTTTCGTTGTTGCACTACTTCATTGTTCTTCTTGTAAGCTCCACTTTCTGTCTCCTGCTTCACACACCCAACACTCATTGCTTGCATGCAATCTAAGTGTCTACTTGGTCATATTCGCCAAAGCCCATATTATTATTAGTTCTGTAATACGAATATATACTTTGTTTAACGAAAAGGTACACGAGTGATTCCCTGGGTGTTGGTCCCATCTCGGGGATAGCGACACTAGGGAGGAGGATAACTCGACATAACGTTGGTGGTCAAAGTAGGGAGAATGCAGGCACACAACTATGCCATACTCCCAAGACCTTGTAATACAAACATAGGTTATGTTCTCCTTGTCTTACTACTTTGGAGTATTATTGACACTTGGATTGAAACATTTTTAACTCCAGAACTAAGACATTTTATACGAGGACATGATATTGTAGGTGTTCTAAAACATAATGAACGAATTAAGAATTCTCGACCTTCAAAAATCATTTGTGCTCCGACAAATAGAATATTCATTTCTACATGGAATCGGAGTCGTGCTCGACTTGAGGAGAAAAGTTAAGTTCCACAAGTGAGACATGTAGAAAATTGTAGTGGCACAAACAAACAAGTGAACATCAACTATTCAACACTCCAAAGTTTGAGTAGTTCTATGCCAATTAATTAAGCATTAGCCAACATCCATCATGGATTGCGGTGGAATATAGATTATATAGTGTTCCTAATAATTTAGGGTTCAAGTACACAAACAAGTCTTCCAAAAACTTTACAATAACATTAATTGCATAATTTGCAACTACCCAATTGACAAGATATTAAAAGTCTCATAATGACATGATTAGTAGTATATGYTAAACATTATATGCATATCTGGCATGTCATTAACAGCCACTCATGGTTCTTTAAAGATTTGGTGACATCACAATATATAATATTTAGCACGCACTGACTTAAACATGGCTCAAATTTACAGTAGTAGTCAAAAAGCATATGAAAGAGGAAGGTTCCATGCAAGTTTCAATTATGTTTCCATGAACCCTGTTTGGCTGATGATACTACTTTGGACAGGTTAGATAAGGCCAACATCAACATCGGCAAACGGAAAAATGGTTTGGGGAGTGTCGAAATCATTATTATGCTCGATGGTACTTGCWCATGAAGCCTTTGCAAAGAATAAACATCAAGGCTTCAGAGCAGCACTGACAGAAGTTGGCTAGTATGATTCATGTTTTGCAGCAGAAGGATTCCTCCATTTCTGAATTCGACAGAGTCCCAGCTTCGGGTCCAACCCTGCTGCTCAACCACGGTCTTTAGCGGGAAAATCCCAGTTATGGTTTCAAGTAGCACATCCGAACCATGCAGTGTTGCACATCTACGCAACATCGGTTTCAAGTTTACAGGGGGATCAACGTCGGATAATAGGATGATTAATACGGAGGGAGTAGCAAGAAAGGTTGTCGATATCCGAATCACAGCAACCACAAAAAAGAAGAACCCGCCCCACCAGAAAAAAAAAGGTCATTCAATTCCTGAATTTGACAGCTAATATGTTGACTCAATCAACAGTATGTATAGTAGCAAGCAAGTTGAAACAACAGCATCCAACATCCAAGCATTCCTTATCATCAATATCAATTATCCAACACACCACCTAAAACTGGAAATTTGTAATATCTCACCAACATCTCTGTCCTCTCCTTCAATATAGAATCTGCCCAATGAAAACTACAGCACCCAAAAAAAATCATACTGTAAAATCAGAAATAAGAACAAGAACAAACCAAAGGGAGATGATTTCCGCACTCTCCCTCTCATAGTAAATACTCAAATTCCCGGGCCATGGCCGCAATTGCGTAGGATCTTTCACACTGAATACACACAATTGACAATGGGACAATCACACAATTGACATTGGGGACATTCGCTCGCCACGCCATTGGCGGAAATTCCACCAACGCATTTCGGTGTCCACACACACACACCAAACAATTGATCATTTCGAAAGAGGCAAACCAACAAACAAGATTGAAAGGAGTATAGTACAAATGAGCAAAGTTGTGATGCAACAAATTACAAAAGATTTGCAACTTCTTCACATTCATGATGATTATAGTGAGAAAAATTCCTTCCAAAGGATTTCCTCACTATTGGTTTTTTTTTTTTTTATAACAACAAATTCCAAACTCTGCCAAATAATACAATGAATTCGACAACCTCAATCCATCTCTTTCTCCCTCATCCTTCCATCAACAATCAGCAGAGCAAAAAAAAAAAAAAAGAAAGAATTAAAATCCTAACCCTA